>CAWUFW010032680.1:0-13483 GCA_963921515.1 Calotriton arnoldi | reverse complement strand
GCTATGCATTGCTCTTATGGGTTACGATGTTGCTTAGATTTATAACTGTATTATTTGAGGTTACTTCTTTGATATCTGTCTCGTATTGGAGCGCGTTGATCTGTCTGTTTGCCCTCCTAAAGCTTCTCTGATATCCTTCCCCTCCTCTCCTTTGTTTCCTCTTCCTCGTCCTCTTCCCTTCCCACGACCTCTTATTGTTTGATGGTCCGTCTTCTGATCTAGCTGTAAAAAACGAAGCTCATCCGTGACAGTGAGCCTCATATTCGTTACACCCCTTCTCGTGGACTCCTCCTGTTCCAATTCCGAACCCGTATCTGGGCTAGCCTCGCTTTGTGAGGTTTCTTGAAGTGTAATGTTGCCACTAGTGAACTTTTTGCCTCCTTTCTGGATCGAATCTCTTTGCAAATGTATATATTCGTCCATTTTCGTAATCTAGCCGGTCACGTAAAAATGTAGTCGCTTTTCTGTCTTTAATCCGCTAATCGTATTTATCCAGTCTGTTCTTCAAATCTCCTTTAAATTTGACTACTCTTGCCTGATCTGCATTCTTCTCCAATATGATACTAAGGGGCTCATTATGATGGCGGAGAGACCACCACCGCCGGGCCGGCGGTGGCGGTCCCTCCGCCATCTGACTCTCATTTCCCCCCGCCCATTAGGATGGCGGGGGGAATCGCTTTGTGACCGCGGCGGTCGCAAAAACCGCCCTCCACACTTCCGCCACAGGAAATCGTCACGATTGCCTGGCAGAGCGGTCAGCATGGGTAAAATGGCGGCGGTGCCTAGCAGGCACCGCCCACCAGATTACAATGCTGGCATCAGCCAGCCTTTCCATGGCGGTGGAACCGCCATGGAACGGCTGGCGGAGGCTGGGTTCGGGGGCCCGTTGAGGGCCCCCTCTGTGTGGGGGGAGGGTGTATGTGCACTGGGGGGTATTTCCATGCACAAGGTGGCAGGCACCGTGTGGTGCCTGCAACATTGTGCATGGAAATGCACTATGTGGCATTTTGGAATTGCGAACGGTGCTGCAGCCAGCAGCACCGTCTGCAATGATCAGGCCCTGGATGCGCCCGCCACAGTGGCGGGCACATCCTAATTCACTCAGCGGGACTGCCGGTCGTATTGAGCCCCTAAGTTCCTTAATTTTTGCTATGACGTCTTGTCTCTCTATTTCTGCATACCTAATTAAGATCCTGATCATATTGGTGGAGCTGCCTGCACTGTTATCAGCCCATTCACGTAAGAGCTCTGGGTTGGGATTTTCATATGTAGGCGTAATCATGATACGCAATCCTCTTGGGACTCTGCCTACTTGGATATACTGTCTCAGGGATGCTACTTCCCACCAGCGTGAGATTTCCCTCTTTTTTAATTTCTCATACTCCTGCAATTGTCTCCCGATTTCATTATTTATTAGTGGGATTGATTCTCCTCTATCCCTGTTCAGCGGTGTAGCTGTTTCTTCGAAACAAGTTATCCAGTACTCTCATACAAAAACGTGTACTATGGGCTTGCAATCAGCAACGACTTGCCATTCCAATCGAGCAAGGCAGCCACTGCAGCCACATAATTATATATATATACGTATATATATATATATTCACTGAAAAAACCATAGGTTTCAGGGGCGTTATAGTTAGTTGGACATTTCACTCGTACAAAACCATAGAAATTCCCCCGTTATAGTTAGTTCAGCTAACTATAACTCGCGCGCCCGCAATGCACTGCTGATGACGTCACATATTACATCACTCATGACATGGTCAGTGACATCACCGATGACATCACTGATGACATCTCAAATGACATCACTGATGACATCAGTGATAACATCATCCTTGTGATAGAGTGGCAGACCTCCTCTCACCCTAATATAACCTTTGATACACACACTCAAAAATACAAACTAACATTTTCAAAACAATGGACATACCAATACCAGTTACAACACACCTATTCAGTAATTCCAAGATCTACACACACATCCACTCATTCACCAACAGTCCCTATACAGTCACTCATACATGTACTCACTCATCATATGTACTCGTACACCTATACATCGTGTTACACACCTCCACTCATCCATAGAGTTACTCACACACATAGTCACACATGCAAACAAAGTATCAAACATCCATTTACTTGCATATACAGTTATACACACACTACCACACTTACTTCTACAGAAACTTACACATACTTACTCTCTTAAACAATCACTTATAGAAACACCTACTTATTTGTACAGGAACTCTTCCAATCTCTCACTCTCACATATACTCACTTATATACACCAATACTCACATATACTAGTTTAAAACATATGTAGTTACTCATAAAGACACTATTGAGACAGTCATTCACTCACTAACACACCCATACACATACTCATCCACCTATACAGTCCTGCACACATGCTGTCTTCAACACATACAAACAGTGAGTCACTCATTCATGCATCTATGCCCTAAGTAATACCCCCACCGAACCATACAGACACTCAGACACTCATACTGATACTCAAAAACCAACTAATAACCCATATAGACACTCATGTAGCTACTCACCAACCCATGCAGCCACTTATACACAAAGTGAGAGACTGATACAGATATTTTCATATTTAAACATTACTCACTAACCCATGTATTCACTAAGATACACTTAGTCAGTTATACAATCAATTTTACAAAAACAAATCATCCATTTAGACACTTATATACCCATTTATTCTTCCATCGACCTTGAGATATACATATATAAAACATATTTAATTTTCAGAAAAACACACATTCACTGGATGATGTCATCAGTGATGTCATTTGAGATGTCATCAGTGATGTCATGAGTGATGTCACTGACCATGTCATGAGTGATGTAATATGTGACGTCATCAGCAGTGCATTGCGAGTGCAGCGAGTTATAGTTAGCTGAACTAACTATAACGGGGAATTTCTATGGTTTTGCACGAGTGAAATGTCCAACTAACTATAACGCCCCTGAAACCTATAGTTTTGTCAGTGAATTTCTAAGGTTTTTTAAATGCTAATTTCTAACTATAACGTGCCTGAAACCTATGGTTTTTCAGTGAATTTCTAAGGTTTTTTAAATGCTAATTTCTAACTATAACGTGCCTGAAACCTATGGTTTTTTCAGTGAATATATATATATTTATTATACTATGTATACATGTGAAAATGTCTCGGTCCCCTGTTTGCCTCGGTGGCACGGAAAAAATGGGTGGAACTGACGTCAGCAGGCCGACGAGGTCCTCTTATGGCTCCAATAATGTCATACGGTGTCGCGAGCGGAGCCGTGCTCGTTGACATTGGAGAGCTAGGAAAGAATTTCCGTGGAATGCTGGTGCAGGGGATATTCACCTAAGTGTTCAGGCTAGTCCTTTGGGAGCAACTGTTTATGTTGTCACTCCAGAAACCGAAACCAGTGATCCGAGGGCAGAGGCCCTGCAGATGGCACACGAGGTGGGGTGCCCAGTCGTGTGCACCGGCAGGGCAGCGAAGTGACAGGCACCACAACCCACAAAAAAGGTAACGAGGGCACTGAATAACACAGGATCTTCTCTTTGTATCTGGCAGGAACAACAAAGTTAAAATGCCCTAGTACCAAAATGTAGAATTAGTGCTACAACGGTCTTCAAGAGGACCTGCGATGCCGCTTCTGCCTCCCGTACCCTGGAGGTGGCACATGGGTCACGCGGTACGGTCATACTGCAGTGGGACGCACACTCGTTGACCTCTCATGGCACTGCTCCACACTTCAGGGAGGACGCTTTCCATTAGCTCTGTTTTCTGATGACATGTCGCGCCGGCCCCGTCCAACAACAGAACTCCTTTAGATCCAAACAGACTCTTCCACTCTCTCACCGGAAGTGAAACCAGGCCACGCGGACACTTTCACAATACAACAGCCGGGAATGCACTTTTCGGTAAAAAAACCACATTCCTTCCTCCTAATTAATCAAATAAACGTCTCACTGAAGAACAGGGGCCAGCTTCGATCGGTAAACAGCCGTTACAACGATTTTTTTACTTTGCGATACCATTACAATGCATGCATTACCACGCATGCATTGTACATAACAAAGTCATTACTACGCATTTTTTTAGAACGCATGGTCATTTACCATGCATGCCTTTACAACAAATTTTGTTGTAAAGGTATGTATGGTAAAGGACCATGCGTTCTTAAAAACATGTAAACGATCCATGTCGTTGTAAGGAAACAGAGGCTGTTCCGTTTCCTCACAACGACGTGCACCGCCCTTCAGAGATGACGTGAAGCAGGAACCACGAGGAGAGAGGAACCATGAGGAGTGAGAGGTAAGGGGGATTAGGCATGGGGTGGGGTTTCTTTTCTAGGGTTTAGTGTAGTGCAGTGGTGTTTGGGTGGTGTAGGGGGTCGTGCTGGGGGTAGTGTTTTAGGGTTTAGGGTAGTGCAGTGGTGTTTGGTTAGTGTAGGGGGTCGTGCTGGGGGTAGTGTTTTAGGGTTTAGGGTAGTGCAGTAGTGTAGGGGGTTGTGCTGGGGTAGTGTTTTAGGGTTTAGGGTAGTGCAGTGGTGTATGGGTAGTGTAGGGGGTCATGCTGGGGTAGTGTTTTAGGGTTTAGGGTAGTGCAGTGGTGTTTGAGTAGTGTAGGGGGTCATGCTGGGGTTAGTGTTTTAGGGTAGTGCAGTGGTGTTTGGGTAGTGTAGGGGTTGTGCTGGGGGTAGTGTTTTAGGGTTTAGGGTAGTGCAGTGGTGTTTGTGTAGTGTGGGAGGTCATGATGGGGGTATATTTAGGGTTTAGTGTAGTGCAGTGGTGTTTGGGTAGTGTAGGGAGTTGTGCTGGGGGTAGTGTTTTAGGGTATAGGGTAGTGCAGTTATGTTTGGGTAGTGTAGGGTATCGTGCTGGGGTAGTGTTTTAGGGTTTAGGGTAGTGCAGTGGTGTTTGGGTAGTGGAGGGGGTAGTGTTTTAGGGTTTAGGGTAGTGCGCCCAACCAGCCACAATATCCGTGGACAAAGGGGATCCTGACTCTTTGGAACACTCCGTCAATTGAATAATTTGGGTCAAGGGCCCTATCACGTCCAAGACCTATCAATTCCTTTCTTGGGATCCCTCATATACTTGGAGAAAAAGGTACATAGTTTCTCATCAATTTCAGGAGTATGTGCCACCTTCCCCTTCAGTGAGGGCCTGGGGCATTCTCCCCTCACCCTACTCCTGACCTCCCTTTCAAGGGGTTGATGGATTTTCCCCACCACATACTCTGCCACTTTGGCGTCAGGTGTCCACTCTGCCGACCTAGGATGGTAAATTTGGGTAGGCTCGAACATGTCCGAGTGGACCCCGTCCCCAACCGGTGACTTAGAGGAGTGGGACTCTGGACGCCAGGGACGCCCCGAGTCCTTATCCTCATCGGAGGAGAAATCGTCCTCCGATACACCCTCTCCCTCCAAGGGAAACCCGCCGTCGGGGTCTACAATAGTGGTGACAGTGTCGCAATTTTCTCCGGGCCCCTCCTCCTCCCGGCAGGGTGCATGTTCTAGCGTTCGCGCACTCTTGAGGAAGGTCTCCGTAAGTTTATCAAATCCTTCCAAGTGCCCCGCGTTATGCTTAACGGCCCTTTTATTCCCCATCTGGGAGCTACTTGGACCCGCCACCACCAGATCTGGGTCACTGAACACCCCAGGGATGCTTTTCGCAAGCTTATCAACCTGATCCCTAAGAGGAGCCAGCGCCCTAGAAATAGCCAGAGAGAGGGCTTGGTCCACTGCTGGAGGGAGAAGTTGGGGGGCCATTCCTCCTCCACTTCCTGGTAGGAGGAGTAAAAGTGGTCTTCTGGAGAAGACATGATAGCAGAGGGTGTGAGCACAGAACAAATGCCCTTAAAATCCTTAAGACAGCCCCCTCGCCGGTGCTCCAACAGCTGGGCTTTCCCCGAAGCTGTTATAAGAATAGACTGAGGCGCAATACCAATTACCACCACCAGGTGGCGCTGGTCACTAACGTGGCCGTGTGGGGAAATCACCGCATAGCGGTGTCAAAATTAGGCGAGGGTTGGTCGGGAATCAAGCGGACACTAAAGGAGTGACCGGATTCCCAAACGCGCGTAAAGACCAGCGGGAGCGCTCGACGGAGCAGCCTCGCTCGGACCAGACGTGCCTGACAGGATCTCACCGCGTGCAGAGCACACAGCGGGAGAAACTGCGAGGGGGAGAACCCGCTCGGGCAAGAGCCTGCTGCGCAGGGAATATGAAACAATACCAAGGCAATAATGCTAATAATGTGCACAAGAAACCGCTATACAAACAGCAACAACGTCAGATTAAGCCAAGAATGTAAGGAATGCACTTAACTGACGAGCAGTGAAGAAAGAGTAAGTGGAAGGGACGTCACGATATTGTATACGATGGACTGTGATATGATTGGACTATAGTTGCCTTGGAGACTACCCCCCTAATGGTTCATGGGTTGTGTAGTCTTTTGTTTAATGATTGTTGTGTTACGTTTTCTTTGAACTGCTATGCAAATAAAGTGAGGAAAGATATGCATAATCCTCGCCTCCGTCCTGCCATAGAATTCATTAAACTTTATTTGATCTGATTTAGAAACATAGATCATAAAAGTGTACATAAAAACAGTAAATCCTCTTTCCTAATACAATACTGTGAGAATTAATTAAAACCAGTAGGTAAAAATGGGTGTTACAAAGCCCGGTTCAGAGCAACTTCAGGTTAACAGAATCGTAAAGTTCAATGTTTCGCAAGATCAATCTCATGTACTTCGTGCAAAATACGCAATAAGGGGTCCAAGTAAGATGTAACGCTCCAATACCTGACCAGTTTGCACTATATAAAACTGCAGAAAAAATAAAAATAAAAAGTGTTTTGCACACTTCTGTCATTGAGCTATATGTGGGCTACATCTGGGTGATATTTGTGCTACATTTGGGATCTTTTTTATCTGGTGGCCATCATGGGAGACTTATTTGTTATGAAGTTTCCTAATTTCGTCATTTACTGCAGTCTCCTCAGTAGGAAATGCTTTCAGTTTTTACTTTGATTCCATCAAGAAGGCATTCAGATGTGTCACACATTTGCCATAAATTCAGAATGTTAGCACTCTAGTTGTTCATTAGATCACTGTAGTAAAGCTACTGCTCACCAGGGAGTTAACTGGAAGTCTACTGCTGGTATTGAAAGTGATTGTTTCAGTCTGCATGTCAGAATTTTCTAATGAAATAGAAGAGGATTTGAGATCTCACTTAAAACATGCCCTAAATTTTCTTTCTGCAGCACTAACCATAATTTCTATAGCAAAATGAACCCCTCATTTTGTTCCTTTTTAAATTAAATGTTTTAAGTGTTACCAGTTTATTCCAATCAAGATGGCTTCAGGTGTGCCATACTTTTGTCGTAAGTAAGACTGTTAGCGCTCTAGTTGTTCTTTAGAACACTCTGGGAAGCTGCAGTAGAACACAAAGGCATCAACTGACAGGCTGCTCCTGTTGAAATATAACAGGAAGATATTTGAGATCACACTTAAAACATGTCCTAATTTTTCTTTCTACAGCACTAACCATAATTTCTATGACAAAATGAACCCCATCATTTTGTTCCTTTTTAAATTAAATGTTTTAAGAGTTACCAGTTTATTCCAATCAAGATGGCTTCAGGTGTGCCATAATTTTGTCATAAGTAAGACTGTTAGCACTCTAGTTGTTCTTTAGAACACTCTGGGAAGCTGCAGTAGAACACAAAGGCATCAACTGACAGGCTGCTCCTGTTGAAATATAACAGGAAGATATTTGAGATCACACTTAAAACATGTCCTAATTTTTCTTTCTACAGCACTAACCATAATTTCTATGACAAAATGAACCCCGTCATTTTGTTCCTTTTTAAATTAAATGTTTTAAGTGTTACCAGTTTATTCCAATCAAGATGGCTTCAGGTGTGCCATAATTTTGTCATAAGTAAGACTGTTAGCGCTCTAGTTGTTCTTTAGAACACTCTGGGAAGCTGCAGTAGAACACAAAGGCTTCAACTGACAGGCTGCTCCTGTTGAAATATAACAGGAAGATATTTGAGATCACACTTAAAACATGTCCTAATTTTTCTTTCTACAGCACTAACCATAATTTCTATGACAAAATGAACCCCATCATTTTGTTCCTTTTAAATTAAATGTTTTAAGTGTTACCAGTTTATTCCAATCAAGATGGCTTCAGGTGTGCCATAATTTTGTCATAAGTAAGACTGTTAGCGCTCTAGTTGTTCTTTAGAACACTCTGGGAAGCTGCAGTAGAACACAAAGGCATCAACTGACAGGCTGCTCCTGTTGAAATATAACAGGAAGATATTTGAGATCTCACTTAAAACATGTCCTAATTTTTCTTTCTACAGCACTAACCATAATTTCTATGACAAAATGAACCCCTCATTTTGTTCCTTTTAAATTAAATGTTTTAAGAGTTACCAGTTTATTCCAATCAAGATGGCTTCAGGTGTGCCATCATTTTGTCATAAGTAAGACTGTTAGCGCTCTAGTTGTTCTTTAGAACACTCTGGGAAGCTGCAGTAGAACACAAAGGCATCAACTCACAGGCTGCTCCTGTTGAAATATAACAGGAAGATATTTGAGATCACACTTGAAACATGTCCTAATTTTTCTTTCTACAGCACTAACCATAATTTCTATGACAAAATGAACCCCATCATTTTGTTCCTTTTTAAATTAAATGTTTTAAGTGTTACCAGTTTATTCCAATCAAGATGGCTTCAGGTGTGCCATACTTTTGTCATAAGTAAGGCTGTTAGCACTCTAGTTGTTCTTTAGAACACTCTGGGAAGCTGCAGTAGAACACAAAGGAATCAACTGACAGTCTCTGCCCTTGTTGGATGTACATGTTTTACTGAGAATGTCAGACTTCATTCTCACATGACTGAGAAAGATAATGTGAATTTACAGAAAATATGCTCTCATTTTAGCTTCTGGAGCACCTTCCAAAACTGTATGGGACAAGCATGTGAAAATAGTTTTCTCTCAAACATGATTCATGATATCCCAGCAGAAGGTTTTTCACAGGGTAAAATCACCTTAGAACACACCACAATTCCTGAAATTAGTATGGTACCATCAACAAATGAATTCTAATGTAACTAAAGTCTGTTATCACTCTTTATAGTTCTCCTTTTGGTAACCCTCAAAATCTTCGATTCACTACAATGCATTTCAATGGGGTACTATCATTTATATTGGTCCCAAGATGGCTGCCAGCAATTCCAGGATGAAGTGCTGACAGCCAATCAGATCTCACGATGACATGTGTGGTTAGGCTCCGCCCAGATATATATGTGTTTTCTTTTTCAAATTTCTCAGGAACTACTGAACGGATTTACACCATTTAACCAAAAGGCACGACCTTGAACCAAGGGCTACGTTTTTGCCAAATTTGGTGTTCCGTTCAGCAGTTTGGGCTGTAGCTGCGATGAAAGGTTCCTATGGAAAATTGCATGGGGAAAACACTTTTAGGGACCCCCCTTTTTTCTCAGCCCCCGCTTGCCGAATCACCCCGAAACTTTCAGGATAGGAGCGGAGCGGACCGGAGCGGGCCATAAGTTGTGAAACTTTTGCGAAGATTCGTCAACCGGCGCCAAAGTTATTTCAAATAGAATGTTGTGCATTTCCTATGGAAAATAGGTCCTAACTATAACTATCTACTGGCGACCGCCAGTAGATAATATAAATATATATATATAAAATCCTGTCCCTCCTATGAAATGGGGAAGAGCCATCTATACACCAGTCCCAATGACATATCCTTTGATCAACTACCAGCCTAGTCATGTGACTGATATAAAAGTATACAGGGAAGGGTTTTTACAGCATGGCAGACTTGAGAACAAATGTAGGCTAGGATACGCACTAAATAACAAAAATGTTTTGTGTATTTATTCTTTTTTGTCTGATTTTATTTGCATTTTCTATAGTATGTTGGGCCATACTAAACACCCGCCAATGTATATGCCTGTACTGTGTATAGTGATTTGGCGGGTCCAAAATATGTGCCTGGGTCCTCTTATGCCCTTCAAGTCATCTGGCAGGTCTGTTGTCCTCCAAATAGCTCTTTTTCAATTGTTATACTTAGCCCACAGGAAGGAGAAGCAGGATACATGTCCATTTCGCCCTTCTCCCCAGAGACTACGTTATATGCACAACTCTGGGGATTAACGAAATATAACTGGGTATGACCCCAAAAAGTGGGTTGGAATATGCATTAATGCCATGCTACCTGGATAAACCATCTAGCTGCCTTGCTTGTTTTAAGGGATGACCAGGGTGTCTTCTTTCAGCACAACAGCACAGTAGTTGCCTGTAACACAGTGCTACAAGTGTCTAGCGAAGTAATTTGTTTATCACAAATCTGATGCCAGTAGCAGGAATGGAACTGACAATCCTTTACAGGCAATTTACAAATTCCAGTGTACTAATCCTTGAAATATGTACCTCCACCATATACAAAAAACAAATACAAAGTAACTGGAATATATAAGTTATTGTAGAGATATGTCCTTGCTTTATGTAGGCTGTTGTATGACAGAAAGTCGAGGACAACAATATTGAAACACTGAAAGCCAAAAAATATCAGTCACAAAACACTGTGATCCTATACTTAAACAAAAAAAACACAGATATTGACTACAAAAGTATCGCCATTAAAGTATATAAAATACACAAACATTGAAAACAAATATATAGATGGAAATAATACCATGACCATGTTAAATACGGCGATACCAAAGGGGATGTTCGCCCTAAGTTGGCAGGGTATGCCCAGACGTGGGTCCCTTGCTCACTTTGCCACTGGATTCAAGATAGCCTGGCTGATGAGGGTTATGAACCCGAAACCGGTCCCAGGATGCTTGTTTCCGGTCCAGGGAAGACATGGCTTGGCAGTTCGGGCTGGACTGTTCCCATGAGGCACAGGGTCAGACTGATTTGCATATGGCCATGTCTGAACTGGGGTGGTGGAGTGAGCTAAAGAATGATGATGGATTAAACCCAGATCAGTTGACTGGGGGTGAGTGTTTGATTTGCTCTAACGCTCCGTCCATCATCCCCCTTTGGTATCGCTTTGTTCGCCCTAAGTTGGCAGGGTATGCCCAGACGTGGGTCCCTTGCTCACTTTGCCACTGGATTCAAGATAGCATGGCTGATGAGGGTTATGAACCCGAAACCGGTCCCAGGATGCTTGTTTCCGGTCCAGGGAAGACATGGCTTGGCAGTTCGGGCTGGACTGTTCCCATGAGGCACAGGGTCAGACTGATTTGCATCTGGCCATGTCTGAACTGGGGTGGTGGAGTGAGCTAAAGAATGATGATGGATTAAACCCAGATCAGTTGACTGGGGGTGAGTGTTTGATTTGCTCTAACGCTCCGTCCATCATCCCCCTTTGGTATCGCCATGTTAAATACGGTACACTGACAATATATTGACACCCAAAATATCCCCATACAAAAATATCGTGACCAAAATATCGATGTCAAAAATATCTACATCCTTTACTTATATTGGGAAGTACAAAAATGTCGAGAAAAAAATATCGATGTCATAAATATATTTGTACAAAATATCGTTTTTTATATATATGTAAAATAAATTAATAAATATTAAATATATTAAAGAATAAAAATAATTTAAAAAATGTATTAGATTTAATATGCATTTTAACAAATATAACAAATAAACTTAATTTTAAAAAGTTAAACACACATATATAATAATTAATATATATATATATATATATATATATATATATATATATATAGATACTTTAAAAGCAATTATTAAACTAATAATTTTAATGTATTTTATGATTTTAAAATTATATAAAAATTTAACAAATAAATATATATATATAGACATATACCAATAACATAAAATCTATTTAAAAAAAACATTCTATTATAAATTAAAACATTAAACTATTTAAACATCTTTAAACTTAAATTTCCCACTCCAGTGAGTGCAACAGTAGGGAAAGCGTTGTATAGCAAAGGGGTAAAATTAGTTTTTCCACTCCATTGAGTGCAACAGTAGGGAAAGTGTTGGATTACCGAGGGGTAAAAATTACTATTCCCACTCCAGTGAGTGCAACAGTAGGGAAAGCTTTGTTTAGATCACTTACAATTAAGGAAGTTGCTTAAGACCACCCTTTTCCACGCCTGTTAAACTCTGCTGGAGTTGCTTCACACCCTCACAGTCCGCTCTAAGCGCAGAGATACCCCTTCGGGGGTCGATTCTAGCACTATATAAACAAATAAATAAATAAATATAGCAAAGGGGTAAAAATTGGTTTTTCCACTCCATTTAGTGCAACAGTAGGGAAAGTGTTGGATTACCGAGGGGTAAAAATGACTATTCCCACTCCAGTGAGTGCAACAGTAGAGAAAGTGTTGGATAGCGGAGGGATAAAATTGACTATTTCCACTCCAGTCAGTGCATCAATAGGGAAAGTGTTGGATAGCGGAGGGACAACATTTACTACTCCCACTCCAATCAGTGCATCAATAGGGAAAGTTTGGGATTGCGGAGGGGTAAAATTTACTATTCTCACTCCAGTCAGTTCAAAATTAAAAACAAAATATCATCAACAAAATAAAAATGTTTTTAAAAAAGTAAATAAAAAATAATATAAATATGTTAAAAAATAAAAATATATTTAATACTAAAAATAAAAACAGATTATAATGTTAAATACATATCACAAATACCTACAAATATTATATAAAATAAAATAAAATAAAAAATTTCAAACAAATAAATATTTTTATTTAGAAATTATTTATTAAAAAACATTAATTATCACATAAATTTAGTCTATTTACTTCCTGCCCTATAACACCACACAACTCACAACCCACATCGAAGAAAAAAAATGTATTTGCATAATTATCATAATTAATTATCAATTAAACAAATATTATCAATTAAAGAACAAATTAAAATACCTAAAATGTAATTACCTTCCCACCTTTACACCTATAATCCCCACAACCCACACCTAAAATTAAACTGTGAAAAAATTAATTACACAAATAAAATCTTTTCATTAATTTATTAAAAATAAATTACTTCCCACCCTTTACCCCTATAAACCCCACAACCTGCACCTAAAATTTACCAAATAAATTTAAAAACACAATTAGCATTATAAAATCTCAATTAAAAAATATTAATAAATACATATATTCATTAATATATTATAATAAAATTACTTCCCACCCTAATCCCCTATAAACCCACAACCCGCTACGGAACTAAAAAAACGCAAAATATAATTAAAATAAAATCAATAACTAATAAAAATGTAACACATATATTAAAAAACATAAACAATACTTATACAAAAAATAAATCACATACATTTAAAATATATACTAAAATACATAACCCTAATTAAAAAAATCGATATTTTAA
>CAWUFW010032679.1:0-13484 GCA_963921515.1 Calotriton arnoldi | reverse complement strand
GTTTCTGCCAAATGCTGGGTAAAATGCTGGGTAAAAAAAAAAAAAAAAAAAAAAAATAAAAATAAAAAAAAAAAAAAATGCCTGGGGAGGGAGGGAGGGGCCCCTGACCAACTGAGGTTTGCCAGTTTCTGCCTCTGAAGAAGTTGAGGCCATACTTTGTTTGGTACTCACTTCCTTGTTCAAACAGACCATAAGCCCCTCTTATGGCTAAAACAAATGAAGGGTGAAAACCCCAAACTGCTTAGGTGGTCCATTTCCCTACAGGGGATGGACTTCACAGTGGAACATAGACCTGGGAGTAACCATGCCCAATGCAGATGGACTCTCTAGGTACTTCCACTTAGAACATGAAGACTTAACTGGGCAAGGTTAGTTTAATGTCCCTACGTTTGGGGGGTTGTGTAGAGAGTAGGATCTGCTTCACATGGGTACTCCCCACTTTTTGCTGATGCTTCACTGTTTTTCGACCTTAGTCTGGCTGGGGCCCTGCTAATCAGAACCCAAGCCTAGCTGCTTCCTCTCTAAAATGGTTTCCATGTGCCTTAGGCACATCTCTGATTGGAATCTGGAGTGCCCTTATAAGTCCCTAGTATATGGTATACTATGTACCCAGGGCATAGGTACCTCAGAGGCCTACCAGGGGCTGCAGCATGTATTGTGCCACCCCTGGAAGGCCATCCAAACTGACACCACAGGTCTGCTACTGCAGCCTGGGTAAGGTGGTGCATGCACTCCTTACTGTGATATAGGCTACCTATATCACTATATACATACACACATATAAACCTATAAGTCACTCCTATGGCGGGCCTTATCAATCCTGAAAGGCAGAGTGCGTGGTTCCTATGTGAGAGGGTGCCCCTGCACTGAGCAGGGCCCCTCTGCAGCGTTCGGAGACCCTTCTCTGATGCTGTTTGTAGTGCAGCCTGACCATATACTCTTAAGCGCATTATAACCTCGCGTTAAATGCTAACTTTGGGATGGCTGCACGGAAACATGTCATGTTTGGTGTCAAACATCTTGGAATACTACTCCCCCGCCAGTTCTGGCGGCGGGGGTAGCATTCCACCCTTCTAGAGGAAAGACATGTACACACCGGTATGCCCGGTACTGACTTTCCAAGCCCTGGCATCACAAAATGGATGCCGCTGCCACAGAACACGAGTCTGGCCTCCTGCTGCTGACCGAAACTCCGGCAGGGGAGGCCTGGACAATGGGTTTCCTGTCCCAGGGAGGTGTGACCACCTCCCAGACAGGATAATGTGTGTATTGGGGCTGGGCGGGAGCACTCTCTGGTGCTTTGAAGTCCTGCACTGGGGGCACACTTGGTGTCCCTGTGCATACCCCAGTTCAAACCGGCTCAGGGGCTTCCAGCCCCTGCTCTGGCATGAAACTGGACAAAGGGAAAGGGGTGTAACCACCCCTCTGCCCTGACTCTCCCATAGGTGGGGTCACAGAGTATGTCCAACCCCCTACCTTAGTATAAGTAAGGGAACCCAGTCCTTAGGATTTTAGATTTACCTGGACGAAACTCTGATACAGAATCCTGGACCTTCGACGCTCTACTTTAAGATTAGAGGACTGAAGAATCTCCCTTGGGGTCAAGGAGTGACTCCCCTGCTTGGCAGGCACCAAAGAAGCAATTGTCCGGTCTGCATCGCCGGAGCTCCGTTGGACGCCGAAGTCTTTGCATCACCAGAGGTAGATTTCCAGACTTCCCGAGGCTGCCCTGAGTCCCCAGCAAAGCTGAGGCCCGTAGCTGTTGTGGGTAACGTGGAACCGTGACCCCTGGACACCGATTGTATTTGCAAGTGCATCCTCTTCTGGGTCTCCCACGAAGTCGTGCTTTGGGATCCGAGTAGCCCCAGCCTCCAGCACCTACTGCACCGAAGATCACTGGCCTCCACTCTACGAGTGTCCTGTGAGCCAGCTCCACGTGCACCGTCTCGAGGCTCTTTCGCGGTCGCTAGTCCATTGGCTAGTAGGCCCTCCCGAAGGCCAATCTTTTTCTGCTTGGGCTCCCTGGTTGCTCCAGGTGTGCCCTGACTTATCCTTGCTGGGTGAGTCCCCCAGACCTTGCTGGTCTGCAACATCGTCCTTCTTCGCTTTCCACGAGACTTCCCATTGCCAAGGCTTGTTGGGTCCAATCCGGTCGCCAACACCCCTGCAATCGACAGACGTCATGGGACAGCTCGAATCAAGCTCCTGGTTGTCGTCGACGCCTCCTGGACCTCGTGGCTGAAGATTCAAGACGATCATCAACCTACCTGAAGCACTCAACATCGGTGGGCATCTGCTCATTGCCTTCCTGGTCACTGGCTAGTGACCCAGACTCTGTCCCCTCTGCTTTCCGGGTTCTTCAGATCTTCGATCCACCTTTGGATCCACCGAACACTTTCGACTTGGTCGCCAGCAGCACTTTGCAGCAGATCGCCATAGAAAGCGGCGACGAAACCCGACCCCGAAAGACACCTATGCACCCGGCTTCCCTGGGTGAGGTAACTCGAGTACTCCGGTGCTCCCGTGGGTATAGACACTAGAACAGCCTAGTTCTCAAAGGATTTGCTCCAAGTCCTCCTCTAAGTGTCCCTTTTCTTTTAAATTCTAATCGCGACTTTCCCCATAGAAGTTAATGGTGGTTCGCGGTTGTGTTCATACACTGCACGCGTCCCCCGTGGGTCCCCTGTGTCACTGCTCTTGGGTGGTTCCTTGTGGTCCAAGCACTTCTACAGGCTCTAGGCCTTGTGTCTAGCTCAGTCGTGGTTCTTATACCACTTTATTGGTATATGGTTTGGTACGCCCCTGGGGCTCAAGCGTGTATTTGTGCTATTGCTGTAGATAACTAACTCGTAACGTATGTACTTGAACTCTAGCCTCATAAAGAGACTAGAGGGGTGTGTTTAGTAATAAATACATATATTTTGAATATATACCTGGTGTGGTCCTCTTTCATTTGGTCACTCAAGAGATTATAGACTGGTAAAACAAGCTGCTTTACATTCCTTCAAGACTTAGCCTGAAGGCTGCTCTCCATAGCTACCACTAGGATAGCTTTCAATAAAGGTTGTCTTTAACCTATCTCCAATAAGGGGTTGTTTGGACTGGTGCAAGGTGCCCACTATAATTAGTGGACAGCATATACCAGGCCAACTTCTCACACTTCTTTCATCACTTCTCTTGCCTCGTTTTGCACCTCTCTTGCCTCTTTCTGCACCTCTCTTGCTTCTTTCTGTACCTCACTTCATTCTTTCTGTACTTCTTTTGCTTCTTTCTGCACTTCTCTTGCCTCTTTCTGTACTTCTCTTGCTTCTTTCTTTACCTCTCTTGTTTCTTTATGCACCTCTCTTGCTTGTTTCTGCACCCCTTTTGCCTCTTTCTGCACCTCTCTTGCCTCTTTCTGCACCTCTCTTGCTTCTTTCTGCACCTCTCTTGCTTCTTTCTGTACCTCTCCTGCTTCTTTCTGCACTTCTCTTGCTTCTTTCTGCACTTCTCTTGCTTCTTTCTGCACCTTTCTTCTACTTTCTTCCTCTTTCTGCACCTTTCTTTACCTTTATTCCTCTTTCTGCAGTTCTCTTTCCTCTTTCTGCACCTCTCTTGCTTCTTTCTGCAATTCTCTTGCCTCTTTCTGCACCTCTCTTGCCTCTTTCTGCACTTCACTTGCCTCTTTCTGTACCTCTCTTGCTTCTTTCTGTACCTCTCTTGCCTCTTTCTGCATCTCACTTGCTTCTTTCTGCACCTCTTTTGCTTCTTTCATCACTTCTCCTGCTTCTTTCTGCACCTCTCTTAATTCTTTCTGCACTACTCTTGCTTCTTTCTGTACCTTTCTTCCTCTTTCTGCACTTCTCTTGCCTCTTTCTGTACTTCTCTTGCTTCTTTCTGCACTTCTCTTCCGTCTTTCTGCATCTCTCTTACTTCTTTCTGCACCTCTCTTGCTTCTTTCTGCACTTCTCTTGCTTGTTTGTGCACCTGCCTTGCTTCTTTCTGCACATTTCTTCCTCTTCCTGCACTTCTCTTGCCTCTTTCTGCACTTCTCTTACTTCTTTCTGGACCTCTATTAATTCTTTCTGCACTTCTCTTGCTTCTTTCTGTACCTTTCTTCCTCTATCTGCAATTCTCGTGCCTCTTTCTGCATTTCACTTGCTTCTTTCTGCACCTTTCTTCCTCTTTCTGTACTTCTCTTGCCTCTTTCTGCACTTCTCTTGCTTCTTTCTGCACTTCTCTTCCATCTTTCTGCATCTCTTACTTCTTTCTGCACCTCTCTTGCTTCTTTCTGCACTTCTCTTGCTTGTTTGTGCACCTGCCTTGCTTCTTTCTGCACATTTCTTCCTCTTCCTGCACTTCTCTTGCCTCTTTCTGCACTTCTCTTACTTCTTTCTGCATTTCTCTTCCGTCTTTCTGTCCCTCTCTTGCTTCTTTCTGCACCTCTCTTACTTCTTTCTGCACTTCTCTTGCTTCTTTCTACACCTTTATTTCTCTTTCTGCACTTCTCTTGCCTCTTTCTGCCCTTCTCTTGCCTCTTTTTGCACTTCTATTGCCTCTTCCTGCACTTCTCTTCCTTCTTTCTACACCTTTATTCCTCTTTCTACACTTCTCTTGCTTTTTTTGCACCTCACTCTCTTCTTTCTGCATCTCTCTTGCTTCTTTCTGTACCTCTCTTGCTTCTTTCTGTGCCTTTCTTCCTCTTTCTGCACCTTTGTTCCTTTTTTGGCGCTTTCTTCCTCTTTCTGTACTTCTCTTGCTTCTTTCAGCACTTGTCTTGCCTCTTTCTGCACTTCTCTTGCCTCTTTTCTGTACCTCTCTGTACCTCTCTTGCCTCTTTCTGCACCTCTCTTGCTTCTTTCTGCACCTCTATTGCCTCTTTCTGCATTTCTCGTGCTTCTTTCTGTACCTTTCTTCCTCTTTCTGCACTTCTCTTGCCTCTTTCTGCACTTCTCTTACTTCTTTCTGCACCCATCTTCCTCTTTCTGCACTTCTCTTGCCTCTTTCTGTACCATTCTTCCTCTTTGTGCACTTCTCTTGTCTCTTTCTTCACCTCTCTAGCCTCTTTCTGCACTTCTCTTGCTTCTTTCTGTACCTCTCTTGCTTCTTTCTGTACCTCTCTTGCTTCTTTCTGCACCTCTCTTGCTTCTTTCTGCACTTCTCTTGCCTCTTTCTGTACTTCTCTTGCCTCTTTCTGCACCTCTCTTGCCTCTTTCTGTACCTCTCTTGCTTCTTTCTGCACCTCTCTTGCTTCTTTCTGCACTTCTCTTGCTTCTTTCTGCACCTCTCATCCTCTTTCTGCACTTCTCTTGCCTCTTTCTGCACCTCTCTTGCTTCTTTCTGCACTTCTCTTGCCTCTTTCTGCACCTCTCTTGCCTCTTTCTGCACTTCTCTTGCCTCTTTCTGCACCTCTCTTGCCTCTTTCTGCACCTCTCTTGCCTCTTTCTGCACCTCTCTTGCTTCTTTCTGCACCTCTCTTGCTTCTTTCTGCACTTCTCTTGCTTCTTTCTGCACCTCTCTCTACTTCTTTCTGCATCTCTCTTGCTTCTTTCTGTACCTCTCTTGCTTCTTTCTGCACTTCTCTTGCCTCTTTCTGCACCTCTCTTGCTCCTTTATGTACCTTTCTTCCTCTTTCTGCACCTCACTTGCCTGTTTCTGCACTTCCCTTGCCTCTTCCTGCACCTCTCTTGCTTCTTTCTGCACCTCTCTTGCTTCTTTCTGCACCTCTCTTGCTTCTTTCTGCACCTCTCTTGCTTCTTTCTGCACCTCTCTTGCTTCTTTCTGCACCTCTCTTGCCTCTTTCTGCACTTCTCTTGCCTCTTTCTGCACTTCTCTTGCTTCTTTCTGTACCTCTCTTGCTTCTTTCTGCACTTCTCTTGCTTCTTTCTGCACTTCTCTTGCCTCTTTATGCACCTCTCCTGCTTCTTTCTGCACCTCACTTGCTTCTTTCTGCACCTCTCTTGCTTCTTTCTGCACCTCTCTTGCTTCCTTCTTCACCTCATTTGCTTCTTTCTGCACTTCTCTTGCTTCTTTCTGCACCTTTCTTCCTCTTTCTGCACCTCTCTTGTCTCTTTCTGCACTTCTCTTCCTTCTTTCTGCACTTCTCTTGCTTCTTTCTGCACTTCTCTTGCCTCTTTCTGCACATCTCTTGCCTCTTTCTGCACCTCTCTTGCTTCTTTCTGCACTTCGCTTGCCTCTTTCTGCACCTCTGTTGCTTTTTCTGCACTTCTCTTGCTTCTTTCTGCACCTCTCTTGCTTCTTTCTGCACCTCTCTTGCTTCTTTCTGCACTTCTCTTGCTTCTTTCTGCACCTCTCTTAATTCTTTCTGCACTTCTCTTGCTTCTTTCTGTACCTTTCTTCCTCTATCTGCAATTCTCGTGCCTCTTTCTGCACTTCTCTTGCTTCTTTCTGCACCTTTCTTCCTCTTTCTGCACTTCTCTTGCCTCTTTCTGCACTTCTCTTGCTTCTTTCTGCACCTCTACTTCCTTCTTTCTGCACCTCTCTTGCTTCTTTCTGCACCTCTCTTGCTTCTTTCTGCACTTCTCTTGCCTCTTTCTGCACCTTTCGCTTGCTTCTTTCTGCACTTCTCTTGCCTCTTTCTGCACTTCTCTTGCTTCTTTCTGCACTTCTCTTGCTTCTTTCTGCACCTCTCTTGCCTCTTTCTGCTCCTCGCTTGCGTCTTTCTGCACCTCTCTTGCTTCTTTCTGCACCTCTCTTGCTTCTTTCTGCACTTCTCTTGCTTCTATCTGCACCACTCTTACCTCTTTCTGCACTTCTCTTGCCCATTTCTGCACTTCTCTTGCTTCTTTCAGCACCTTTCTTCCTCTTTCTGCACTTCTCTTGCTTCTTTCTGCACCTCTCTTGCTCCTTTCTGCACCTCTCTTGTCTCTTTCTGCAACTCACTTGCTTCTTTCTGCACCTCTCTTGCCTCTTTCTGCACCTTCTCTTGCCTTCTTTCTGCACTTCTCTTGCCTCTTTCTGCACTTCTCTTGCTTCTTTCTGCACCTTTCTTCCTCTTTCTGCACCTTCTCTTGCCTCTTTCTGCACCTCTCTCTGCTTCTTTCTGCACCTCTCTTGCTTCTTTCTGCACCTCTCTTGCTTCTTTCTGTACCTCTCTTGCCTCTTTCTGCACTTCTCTTGCTTCTTTCTGCACTTTCTTGTCTCTTTCTGTACCTCTCTTGCTTCTTTCTGCACTTCTCTTGCCTCTTTCTGCAGCTCACTTGCTTCTTTCTGCACCTTCTCTTTGCCTCTTTCTGCACTTCTCTTGCTTCTTTCTGCACCTCTCTTGCTTCTTTCTGCACTTCTCTTGCTTCTTTCTGTACCTCTCTTGCCTCTTTCTGTACCTCTCTTGCCACTTTCTGCAGCTCTTGCTTCTTTCTGCACCTCTCTTGCTTCTTTCTGTACCTCTCTTGCCTCTTTCTGCACCTCTCTTGCCTCTTTCTGCACCTCAATTGCTTCTTTCTGCACCTCTCTTGCTTCTGTCTGCACCTCTCTTGCTTCTTTCTGCACTTCTCTTGCCTCTTTCTGCACCTCTCTTGCTTCTTTCTGCACTTCTCTTGCTTCTTTCTGTCACTTCTCTTGCTTCTTTCTGCACCTCTCTTGCTTCTTTCTGCACCTCTCTTGCTTCTTTCTGCACTTCTCTTCGCTTCTTTCTGTCACTTCTCTTGCTTCTTTCTGCACCTCTCTTGCTTCTTTCTGCACTTCTCTTGCTTCTTTCTGTACCTTTCCTCCTCTTTCTGCAAATTTCGTGCCTCTTTCTGCATTTCACTTGCTTCTTTCTGTACCTCTCTTGCTTCTTTCTGCAATTCTCTTCCGTCTTTCTGCACCTCTCTTGCTTCTTTCTGCACCTCTGTTGCTTCTTTCTGTACTTCTCTTGCTTCTTTCTGCACCTTTCTTCCTCTTTCTCCACTTCTCTTACATCTTTCTGCCCCTCTTTTGCATCTTTCTGCACTTCTCTTCTTTCTTTCTACACCATTCTTTCTCTTGCTGCACTTCTCTTGCTTATTTCTCTTGCCTCCTTCTGTACCTCACTTGCTTCTTTCTGCACCTCACTCTCTTCTTTCTGCACCTCTTTTCCATCTTTCTACACCTCTCGTGCTTCCTTCTGTACTTCTCTTGCTTCTTTCTGTGCCTTTGTTTCTCTTTCTGTATCATTGTTCCTCTTTCGGCACTTTCTTCCTCTTTCTGTACTTCTCTTGCTTCTTTCTACACTTCTCTTGCCTCTTTCTGCACCTCTCTTGCCTCTTTTTGCACCTCACTTGCTTCTTTCTGCACCTCTCTTGCTTCTTTTTACACCTCACTTCCTTCTTTCTGCACTTCTCTTGCCTCGTTTTGGACTTCTATTGCCTCTTTCTACACTTCTCTTCCTTCTTTCTGCACCCCTATTCCTCTTTCTACACTTCTCTTGCTTCTTTCTGCACCTCACTCTCTTCTTTCTGCATCTCTCTTGCACCTCTCTTGCTTCTTTCTGCACTTCTCTTGCGTCTTTCTGCACTTCTCTTCCTTCTTTCTGCACCATTCTTTTACTTGCTGCACTTGTCTTGCTTCTTTCTGCACCTCTCTTGCCTCTTTCTACACCTCACTTGCTTCTTTCTGTACCTCACTCTCTTCTTTCTGCATCTCTTTTGCTTCTTTCTGCACCTCTCATGCTTCTTTCTGTACTTCTCTAGCTACTTTCTGCACCTTTCTTCGTCTTTCTGTACCATTGTTCCTCTTTTGGCACTTTCTTCCTCTTTCTGTACTTCTCTTGCTTCTTTCAGCACTTCTCTTGCCTCTTTCTGCATATCTCTTGCCTTTTTCTGCACCTCTCTTGCTTCTTTCTACACTTCGCTTCCTTCTTTCTGCACTTCTCTTGCTTGTTTGTGCACCTCTCTTACCTCTTCCTGCACCTCTCTTGCCTCTTTCTGCACCTCACTCTCTTCTTTCTGCACCTCTCTAGCTTTTTCTGTACCTCTCTTGCCTCTCTGCACTTCTCTTGCCTCTTTCTGCACTTCTCTTGCTTCTTTCTGCGCCTGTCTTCCTCCTTCTGCACCTCTCTTGCCTCTTTCTGCACCTTTCTTCCTCTTTCTGCACTTCCTTTGCTTCTTACTGCACCTCTCTTGCTTCTTTCTGCACTTCTCTTGCTTCTTTCTGCACTTCTCTTGCTTCTTTCTGCACCTCTCTTGCCTCTTTCTGCACTTCGCTTCCTCTTTCTGTACCTCTCTTGCTTCTTTCTGCACCTCTTGCTTCTTTCTGCACCTTCTTTGCCTCTTTAATTACTTCTATTGCTTCTTTCTGCAACTCTCTTGCTTCTTTCTGCACTTCTCTTGCTTCTTTCTGCACCTTCTTCCTCTTTCTGCAATTCTCTTGTCTCTTTCGGCATTTCACTTGCTTCTTACTGCACCTTTCTTCCTCTTTCTGCACTTCTCTTGCCTCTTTCTGCACCTCTCTTGCTTCTTTCAGCACCTTTTTCCCTCTTTCTGTACTTCTCTTGCCTCTTTCTGTACCTCTCTTCCTCTTTCTGCACTTCTCTTGCTTCTTTCTCTACCTCTCTTGCTTCGTTTCTGCACCTCTCTTGCTTCTTTCTGCACCTATCTGCTTCTTTCTGCACCTCTCTTGCTTCTTTCTGCACCTTTCTTATTCTTCCTGCACTTCTCTTGCCTCTTTCTGTACTTCTCTTGCTTCTTTCTGCACTTTTCTTCCTCTTTCTGCACCTCTCTTGCTTCTTTCTGCACCTCTCTTGCTTCTTTCTGCACTTCTCTTGCTTCTTTCTGCACCTCTCTTGCTTCTTTCTGCACTTCTCTTGCTTCTTTCTGCACTTCTCTTGCCTCTTTCTGCACTTCTCTTGCCTCTTTCTGCACTTCTCTTGCCTCTTTCTGCACTTCTCTTGCCTCTTTTAGCACTTCTATTGCCTCTTTCTGCACCTCTTTTCCTTCTTTCTGCACAATTCCTTCTCTTTCTACACTTCTCTTGCTTCTTTCTGCACCTCACTCTCTTCTTTCTGCATCTCTCTTGCTTCTTTCTGTACCTCTCTTGCTTCTTTCTGTGCCTATTTTCCTCTTTCTGCACCTTTGTTCCTCTTTCGGTACTATCTACCTCTTTCTGTACTTCTCTTGCTTCTTTCTTTACTTCTCTTGCCTCTTTCTGCTCCTCTCTTGCCTCTTTCTGCACCTCTCTTGGCTCTTTCTGCACCTCTCTTGCTTCTTTCTATACCTCACTTCCTTCTTTCTGTACTTCTTTTGCTTCTTTCTGCACCTCTCTTGCCTCTTTCTGCACCTCTCTTGCCTCTTTCTGCACTTCTTTGTTTCTTTCTGTACCTCACTTGCCTCTTTCTGCACTTCTCTTGCTTGTTTCTGCACCTCTCTTGCCTCTTTCTGCACCTCTCTTGCCTCTTTCTGCACCTCACTCTCTTCTTTCTGCACCTCTCTTGCTTCTTTCTGCACCTCTCTTGCTTCTTTCTGCACTTCTCTTGCTTCTTTCTGCACTTCTCTTGCTTCTTTCTGCACCTTTCTTCCTCTTTCTGCACCTTTATTTATTCCTCTTTCTGCAGTTCTCTTGCCTCTTTCTGCAGTTCTCTTTCCTCTTTCTGCACCTCTCTTGCTTCTTTCTGCAATTCTCTTGCCTCTTTCTGCACCTCTCTTGCCTCTTTCTGCACTTCGCTTGCCTCTTTCTGTACCTCTCTTGCTTCTTTCTGTACCTCTCTTGCCTCTTTCTGCATCTCACTTGCTTCTTTCTGCACCTCTTTTGCTTCTTTCATCACTTCTCCTGCTTCTTTCTGCACCTCTCTTAATTCTTTCTGCATTCTCTTGCTTCTTTCTGCACTTTCTTCCTCTATCTACATTCTCGTGCCTCTTTCTGCATTTCACTTGCTTCTTTCTGCACCTTTCTTCCTCTTCCTGCACTTCTCTTGCCTCTTTCTGCACTTCTCTTACTTCTTTCTGCACCTCTCTTGCTTTTTTCCTCACTTTTCTTGCTTCTTTCTGCACCTTTGTTCTTCTTTCTGCACTTCTCTTGCATCGTTCGGCACCTCTCTTGCTTCTTTCTGCACTTCTCTTGCTTCTTTCTGCACTTCTCTTGCCTCTTTCTGTACCTCTCTTGCTTCTTTCTGCACCTCTCTTGCTTCTTTCTGCACTTCTCTTGCTTCTTTCTGCACCTATCTTCCTCTTTCTGCACTCTGCTTGCCTCTTTCTGCATTTCTCTTGCTTCTTTCTGCACCTTTCTTCCTCTTTCTGCACTTCTCTTGCTTCTTTCTGCACTTCACTTGCTTCTTTCTGCACTTCTCTTGCTTCTTTCTGCACCTCTCTTGCTTCTTTCTGTACTTCTCTTGCTTCTTTCTGCACCTGTCCTCCTCTTTCTGCACTTCTCTTCCGTCTTTCTGCCCCTCTCTTGCATCTTTCTGCACTTCTCTTCTTTCTTTCTACACTTCTTCTCTTTCTGCCTTCTCTGCTTCTTTCTCTTGCCTCTTTCTGTACCTCACTTGCTTCTTTCTGTACCTCACTCTCTTCTTTCTGCACCTCTCTTCCTTCTTTCTACACCTCTCTTGCTTCCTTCTGTACTTCTCTTGCTTCTTTCTGTGCCTTTGTTCCTCTTTCTGCATTTCTCTTCGCCTCTTTCTGTACTTCTCTTGCTTCTTTCTGCACTTCTCTTGCCTCTTTCTGCACCTTCTCTTGCCTCTTTCTGCACTCTCATCTTGCTTCTTTCTGCACCTCTCTTGCTTCTTTCTGCACTTCTCTTGCTTCTTTCTGCACCTCTCTTGCCTCTTTCTGCACTTCTCTTGCCTCTTTCTGCACTTCTCTTGCTTCTTTCTGCACCTTTCTTCCTCTTTCTGCACTTCTCTTGCCTCTTTCTGCACTTCTCTTGCTTCTTTCTGCACCTCTCTTGCCTCTTTCTGCATCTCTCTTGCCTCGTTCTATACCTCTCTTGCCTTTTTCTGCACCTCTCTTGCTTCTTTCTCCACCTCTCTTGCTTCTTTCTGCACCTCTCTTGCTTCTTTCTGCACCTCTCTTGCCTCTTTCTGCACCTCTCTTGCTTCTTTCTGCACCTTTCTTCCTTCTTTCTGCACCTTCTCTTGCCTCTTTCTGTACTTCTCTTGCTTCTTTCTGCACTTCTCTTGCCTCTTTCTGCACCTCTCTTGCTTCTTTCTGCACCTCTCTTGCTTCTTTCTGCACTACTCTTGCTTCTTTCTACACCTTTCTTCCTCTTTCTGCACTTCTCTTGCTTATTTCTGCACCTCTCTTGCTTGTTTCTGCACCTCTCTTGCTTGTTTCTGCACTTCTCTTGCCTCTTTCTGCACTTCTCTTGCCTCTTTATGCACTTCTCTTGCCTCTTTCTGCACCTCTCTCTCTTCTTTCTGCACCTCTCTTGCTTCTTTCTGCACTTCTCTTGCCTCTTTCTGCACCTCTCTTGCTTCTTTCTGCACTTCTCTTGCTTCTTTCTGTACCTCTCTTGCTTCTTTCTGCACTTCTCTTGCTTCTTTCTGCACTTCTCTTTCCTCTTTCTGCACTTCTCTTGCTTCTTTTTGCACCTCACTCTTCTTTCTGCATCTCTCTTGCTTCTTTCTGTACCTCTCTTGCTTCTTTCTGTGCCTTATCTTCCTCTTTCTGCACCTTTGTTCCTCTTTCAGCACTTTCTTCCTCTTTCTGTACTTCTCTTGCTTCTTTCAGCACTTCTCTTGCCTCTTTCTGCACCTCTCTTGCCTCTTTCTGCACCTCTCTTGCCTCTTTCTGCACCTCTCTTGCTTCTTTCTGCACCTCTCTTGCTTCTTTCTGCACTTCTCTTGCTTCTTTCTGCACCACTCTTGCCTCTTTCTGCACTTCTCTTGCCTCTTTCTGCACTTCTCTTGCTTCTTTCTGCACCTCTCTTGCTTCTTTCTGCACTTCTCTTGCTTCTTTCTGCACCTCTCTTGCCTCTTTCTGCACCTCTCTTGCCTCTTTCTGCACCTCACTTGCTTCTTTCTGCACCTCTCTTGCTTCTTTCTGCACCTCTCTTGCTTCTTTCTGCACCTCTCTTGCTTCTTTCTGCACTTCTCTTGCTTCTTTCTGCACCTTTCTTCCTCTTTCTGCACCTTTATTCCTCTTTCTGCACCTCTCTTGCTTCTATCTGCACCTCTCTTGCCTCTTTCTGCACCTCTCTTGCCTCTTTCTGCACTTCTCTTGCTTCTTTCTGCACCTCTCTTGCTTCTTTCTGCACTTCTCTTGCTCTCTTTCTGTACCTCTCTTGCTTCTTTCTGCTACCTCTCTTGCTTCTTTCTGCACTCTCATCTTGCTTCTTTCTGCACCTCTCTTTGCTTCTTTCTGTCACCTCTCTTGCTTCTTTCTGCACCTCTCTTACTTCTTTCTGCACTTCTCTTGCTTCTTTCTGCACCTTTCTTCCTCTTTCTGCACTTCTCTTGCCTCTTTCTGCACTTCTACTTGCTTCTTTCTGCACTTCTCTTGCCTCTTTCTGCACTTCTCTTGCTTCTTTCTGCACCTCTCTTGCTTCTTTCTGCACTTCTCTTGCTTCTTTATGCACCTTTCTTCCTCTTTCTG
>CAWUFW010032678.1:0-13486 GCA_963921515.1 Calotriton arnoldi | reverse complement strand
TAACCGCCTAAGATGGCGGACGTGTATCGGTGAGGCTCCAGACCCTGGGGGGAAGATCCTGAGCACTCACCAGCGTAGGAGCAGCAACTACGGTCCGAAAGATAGGACATTGTTGCCTGAGGTCCGGTGCGTTGATCATCCTGATCTGAGCCCGTAGACCACAGTGACGCCGGAGATATCGGCACCTGACCGCATCTGCGGACACTGAGGCCTGCCTGCGACATGGCGCCGGAGCGCGGCGTCCCCCGTCCGGTGCGTGGAGCCCGGTGAAACTCGCCCTCCGACGTGACCCACCTCGCCAGGTGGCTGCCCCCGCGACAATCAAGGTACACGCAAGAGGGCGGAGGTGTATGAGTGGAGCCCCATCGGGTGATTGGACGGGCCCGCTGTGGACAAACTGAGGTGCGAGCGGTGAGTGCTGAGGGCCGCGTTGGGGACCGGGGGGCGGCCGGAGGCGATCGGGCCCCTCCTGCGCTGTAGGAGCCTAGTGAGTGGTGAGCGGCGTAGGGCCCATCAGGCCGATCACTGGCCCAACTTTGAAGCAGAGACTGAGGCGGACGGCGATGCGACGCCATAGTTGTTTGGAGACAGCAGGCCTCGCTGCATGGTCCCTGGCCTGATCGACAGAGTCGCTGGCCCGATAGACACGGAGCGTGGTGGGGGTGAGATTTGCTGAACCCTGGACCGCAGCGGCCCACGTCTGACTCGGTGGGGTGGGACCCCCCCGGCCCCTCCCCTCCTTTTCTCCCCGCAGCTGACACTCTATACTGAAGGGGGCATCCCTCGAAAGCGGGACTGAGGAGTGCTGTAAGGGACGCCTGGGCCCCTGTGGAGGTCCGGGAGTCACTGCTCATTGTGGATGCATTGGTCTCCCTCCTAGACCATACTGGGGACAAACACGTGGACGGCGGAGTGGGGCGGCAAATAGCAAAGGACAGTTCTCCAAGAGACCACGCGACACTGGGGAGGTGCTGGGAGTGCGGCCGACCTCATATCAGGCACTAACACACCATACTAAATGATACTAGCACGAGGGGCCTGAGTGAGGGGAAGATACGGCGAGCTCTTGGGAGCTGTGTGGAGCTCATGTCATAGACCCGATCCATGCAGTGAAGAGGGCCATAAGGATACAGGCGACTATAGGTGCAGCATACGGGGCGGAGTCCCCCCTCTCTACTAATACCTTGCAAGCGCCAGACCCCCCGGTAGCAGCGGACAACAGATATGGGGAGAGTTAAGGGGAAGGTACTGGAGGGCAACCCTGGCACAGGCGGCCCTGCTGGCGGACCCGAACCTAACACCAGACCCTCATCACCTGGGGCCTCTGGCCTTGAATTAGCTGAAACCACCCCTGACAAACTGGATTTGATCCTAAAAGAGGTTCGGGAATCCCGCATGGCAATAGAGCAGCAGGTCGGAACCCTAACGACGGGCCTCACCCTACTCCGAGCGGACCATGGGAAAATGGCTGAGACCGTCCGAGAACATGACAAAGCGATCACCAATATGGAACCCCAACTTGCGGAACACACCCTACAGCTTCAAAAACTGCAACAACAAGTTACTGGTCTCCAGGACAGGGTCGAAGACGCGGAGGGCAGGAATCGCCGTAACAACATACGCGTCATAGGCCTTCCGGAGCGCAGCGAGGGCACCAAGGCCGTGGACTTCATGGAAACATGGTTCCGAGACACAGGATGGCCTATCACCATATTTCTGTGTGGAACGGGCACACCGAATCCCAACGGGAGCACCAAAGACAGGGGCGCCCCCACGACCCCTGATTGTCAAAATACTAAACTATAGGGATCGAGACATGCTGCTACAAAAAGCAAGGGAAAAAACGCAGCTCCAATTTGAGAATCATAGAATTTCACTGTATCCCGATTACTCGCAACTGGTCCAACGTCAACGATCATCCTATCAAGCAGTCAAGAAGAAACTAAGAGCGGCCCAACTTAAATATGCATTGCTATTCCCGGCCAGATTAAAGATTATCCATGAACGGAAAACGTACTTCTTTGATAGCCCAAACGACGCAGAGGAATGGCTGGAGGTGATGAGCCTAGACCCGAGCCAGAGCGGACAGTCGGGCTCGACGCGCCAAGGTACGACAAATCCTCCGAGACATGGGCCACGACGTAATAACAAGAGCCTGCAGAGCAACACTGGCATTGGTCCGAACGCACGATCAGCAGCTGGCTGGCAGAGCAGAAGCACTGGCCGTGGCCGGAACTTTTTCGGAAAGCATCCCCAAGATCCTGACTGATTCGGAGGACAGCACCATCCAGTCAGACTCTGACCACAGCATTACTCTGTTCCCTTCGGTGACACCTCAGACTGTGGACGAGATAGTGGATAATTGAGATGTCTGGAACACACAATTGTCCGAACTCTGGTCGAAGAAGGTATATGCACGCCCGCTAGAATACCAGGCACAATAGTATCCTTTTAACTTCCCTTAAGGAATCACCTGAAACGCTGTGAAAGTCTATTACTGTACTGATAATTCAGGCGCGGTAGTTTAATGATTATGTTATGTCTAATTGTGGAGTAATATAGTCATATATGCAAATTTGACATTTAGATAGCTGCACTGCACTGTACCCGGCGTGCCTACAGATACTATTTACAATTAAATGTGAAATATTCCTTCCCTAGGGCGATAAAGCACTCGGCCAGGCTGGTGACGCCTCAGGGACTAATGTAAGGGATGATATCAACTCTCTGCCAAGGCATCGAATGTTTAACTAAGGCGACCCACATTTACTCTGTGCAGATTTATATTTACCCATGCCATAATCAATGGGAGAGGCCAGGGGAGTGAAATGGCAGAAATTATAGTTACAATAATATCCTTTTCCAAGTCTTTATCTATAGGGGACACCCTGAACGTAACCAAACCCCTTGGAGAGGTTTTAATATGTAATTCTATAATCTACAACAGATCTAGTAATGTGGTGCAGAACTTTATAGCTACGGGTCACAGTACGAATGGCCAAGGTAACGCACAAATATGTTGAAAAGAGGTGATTGTACTGTATTTCAATGATATGTTTATAACCCCCCCCCCGGGATCCGTTGAGCTACCGGGACCCCGCTGTTGCATCCGCCACGATATGGAAGGTGGCAGCGACCCCCCAATAAGCGAATGCACCGTTATGTGGTACCTATATGTTGGGAATCTTTGTTGGGCCCAGCGCCGTTTGATAGCTGAGCCGAGAATTGTTAGTTTTAAGGGAAAGGGGAACTCCTGGTCTGCATCAGTTAAATGGCTCCTCGCTACAAGGAGCGACGTCTCACATAATAACTTATGCCTAGAGATCACACCACATTAGGCTCTTACAACCTGCGGACTTGGAATGTACGGGGGTTGGGGGCTGTACAAAAACGGCACCGGGTTCATGCTCACTTACTTAGGCGCAAAGCCCATATTGCTTTTCTGCAGGAATCACACCTTACTGACTCGGAGGCTTTAAAGACCCGTAAAAAATGGCGAGGCAATATATATTCCACTAATTACTCAGCGTTTGCTAGAGGGGCGACTATCTGGATCCGGCATGGAGTGCCATTTATGGAACTTGATCGTCGCACAGATGACCAGGGTAGATATATTTTACTGAAAGGAACTCTAGACGGCGTACCTATGGTTTTGGGATGTATATACGCCTTAACTTTGAACAAGACAAATTCTTCCACCGTCTGGGTGCAGCTCTTGTAGGGTGGGACACGATTCCCTGGATTCTGGGAGGAGACTGTAATACAGTGCTAGATATAGACCTAGACCGATCTCACCCCCACTACATGGCGCTGGCGCCAGCAAGCAAGCGGATCTCCTAAAAACATGGTTAGATGGATGGGGACTGTCGGATGTCTGGAGATTAATGCACCCTACTCACAAAGAATATTCCTTCTATTCGCCGGTCCATCACCTCCACACCAGGATAGACAGATTTTTATGTTCACACACCATTGCTACGCATATCAGTCAGTCCACTTACCTAGCCAAGACATTTTCGGAACACAATCCCCTAGAACTAACACTGACTTGGGGGCGAGTACCGACCCCAGTGCCCACCTGGAAACTATGGCCTCAGTTATTGGAAGACGCCCTGGTTCCGCACCACTATCTCCAATACCATTAATAATTACTTCTCGGAAAACTGGAATACTGCATCCTCCCACCTGATAGATTGGGACGCACTTAAAGTGGTAGTGAGGGGGTCGGCCATTGGACAGGTGGTGGGGGCGAGACAAGAGATACACCAACGCCTGAATAGTATAGAAAACCTGTTGAACACTTTAGAGCAGGAGGCAGTAGCAGATCCAGAAAAGCAAGAGGCCTTGCGGGACGCCCGCATTAACCATGCCGACACACTAGAAACTCTGCGGGTTATTGACCATAGGGCCTTTACACAACGGAAGCACACTGAGGCAGACAAGGCGGGGACACTACTAGCCCGCATAGTACAAGATAGACCAGAACCACCGCTCATTACACACATTAATGTACCTAACCAAGGACCAGTACACACACAAATCGAGATAAATGAAGCCTTCTGCAGGTATCTTAGTGACCTCTATGCGGCCCCAACACACAACAATGACACGCAGATAGCGGACTTCTTCCAGGGCTTAAATATCCCCTCTTTATGGGCGGACACGCAGAGAGAACTCACAGGCCCTATAACACAACAAGAAATCCGAGCTGCGATCAAAGGCCTTAATCATAACAAGGCGCCGGGCCTAGATGGCCTACCCATAGAATTTTATGAAACTTATTCGGAGGCCCTGATCCCCAGGCTGGAGGAGGTGTATAGGACAGCCCTGGAGGTTGGCCACTTGCCACAATCCACCATGCAGGCATTAGTCGTTTCACTTCTTAAGCCGGGATGCGATAGCACCGATATCTCCAATTATAGGCCTCTCTCCTTGTTAGCAACTGAATATAAAATCCTGAGCAAAACATTAGCTAACCGCATACAGCCATACCTAACCACGCTTATACATAAGGACCAATGCGGGTTCCTACCGAACCGCAGTACGTCCCTTAATACTAGACGCTTACATTATATAATGGCGGCCGTCCCGGCCGAGTGTCCGGAGGCTGGCTGCCTGGCATTAGACTTACGCCAGGCCTTTGATTCTATAGCGTGGGATTATATGTTCGCTGCATTACAGCGATTTGGCCTCCCTAGCGACTATCTCAAATGGGTACGGCTGCTATATACCTCTCCTACTGCTAGAGCACGCACCGGTCACCATATCTCAGGCGAATACATGGTACACAGGGGCACACGGCAGGGATGTCCCCTATCCCCCCTACTGTTTGTACTAGCACTGGAGCCCTTAGCGATAGCCCTGAGACAGTCAGCAGAACAGCTGGGGATAATCATCGATGGAACTGCACATTTAATCTCAATATATGCGGACGATATTCTGCTTTACTTACGAGATTTGACGGCTGACACTACACCTCTCCCCACGATCTTTTCCACATTTGAAAATATTTCGGGCCTTGCCATTAATCCACGGAAATCAAATGCATTTTATTTTCATGATGGAACCCACCTAGAAATGACGCAATTTGGTAACTATACCTTACCCGTGGCACCCGCTACATTCAAGTACTTAGGAATACAAGTGTACAGGGCGCAGACGGATCAGCTAGAAGGCAACCTGTTAAGGGCCATCAACGCTTTACGCTCGAGTGTGGCCTTCTGGATATCCCTGCCACTATCGGTGATGGGGCGGATTGCCATATCGAAGATGGTGGTACTCCCCCGTTTATTATATTTTTTCGTGAATTTACCACTGGCGGTGCCTCACTCGGTCTTCTGTGCCTTGGACACTATCCTCATAGAACTCATATGGGGTAAGGGCCGCCGAAGAGTAAGTCTTCGGAAATTACAATTAGAGTCCCATAGGGGAGGTCTGGGTGCCCCTGATTTCAGAGTCTATTACTATGCCTGTCAACTACAGTGGCTGTCCTACTGGACAGCGGGTAGGAACCTACAAGAAATAGGGTATACAACCCGGGACATAGATCAGGGCAAACTACATTCCTTACTCTTACCAAAAGCTAAAATCCCTCGGACGGGCCTCCATTACTTAAGATCGCATTGCAATGTTGGAGAAAAGCACTGCGGTATACTTCAGGAACAACTCCCTATGCGACTAATATCCCATTACTGGGCATCCCCATCCTTGGGGGTGTACTAACTAAGGCCAGACTTCATGCCTGGACGGAGACCGGAGTGAAGGAAGTAGGGCAGTTCTTTGGCGACGGCAATCTCCTTGATCACAACACATTCATACAAACCACTGGAGCACCAGACCGCTTATATATGACACACGCGGCTGTTTCCCACTATATTAAGAAGACATGGGCACCAGAACGTAGGGAACCCCCACAACACGGACTGGTCCATTTGCTGTATTATATGGGGGAAGGGGGCCATCTAGTCAAATGGCTGTACACAGGTGTTAGAGCGCAGGTATCCATCGACCTCACCGACCTTAGAACAAAATGGGAGACAGATGCAAACACAGAACTCACTGACAAAGCTCTGGGCGAGCATGTTGGAACATCCCAAACGAGTGTCCCGTAACGCTAAACTTAAATTTATCCAAACAATGCTATTACATAGATCTTATTTAACCCCAAAGAGAATACACCGTATGTTTCCGGAGGCCCAACACTGCTGCCCCCGATGTAAGGGAGATGAAGCAGACTTTGCCCACATGCTATGGGCCTGTCCACGTCTCCATGCTTATTGGGACGGAATACGACAGTCACTACAAGAGGTCACGCACCTAATTGTACAGGAAAATATCCTGGAGTGCCTCTTGGGTCTCCGCAAACGCACTACAGCACAGAAGGTACAATTGAGGTTCCTGGACCTGGCCCTTATACTGGCCGCAAGAACAATCACCATGAGATGGAAATCACCTAGAAGTCCACTATTGACTATATGGCAGGCAGATATGATGCAATGGGGTAGTGCCGAAGGTATGGCACTTAGACGAGAAGAGGCAAGGGGTCTGCGGTAACACCCTATCTCAATGGATTGGGAGAGCATGATGGAGGATTTTAAACAGCTGGACTTTATACCAACACACAACAACCCCACACAAGAGCAGACCTAACTATTCTAGGACCAAACACCAGAGATCGTCATAGGCCCCAGTCACGACACCATCTTACCTAAGCAGTAAGGAGCAACCAAGGATATATAGATAACTATAATAGGCTACTAAATATATAAGTAACGGCAGACCAGGAGGGAGGGTGGAGGGAGGGGGGACGGTATATAAGTTTGAAATGTTATGTTAAGAATGTTGAAGCATATTATGTAAAATCACTCTAGGAGGAATATTGCATTTCCGGAATACTCTAAGTCACCTTGGAGATGCAGTGATGGATATGTAACTGAGAACAACTGTAAGAGAATTACATGTGCAGCACACCACTCTATAATGTGAATGACGGGGTGAACATCAAAAAGGGAAAATGCCGTTAACACTCCAGATTTTACACTGCAATGATGTATTGGCAAGCAATAAAGTATGTTTAAAAAAAAAAAACATTACACTTTAATTCGGCCGTACACTAGAACAACTTGGCCGTACATTTGAACTTTACACTTTAACCTTTTAACTCGGCCGTACACTAGAACTTGGCCGTACATTTGAACTTGGCCGTCTCGGCCACCAATGTCCCACTCTGCTGCGCACATTGTGACGGCAGGCCCCAACGCGCTACAGCCAACAGTTGCACTACTTGACATCCAGGGCACCGCATACCGCACCGGCCCACCGGGGTACCTGAACACAGGCAGCCTCACTTTAGCTGCATCAACATGTCAACGGCAGTAAGGAAATTAGGTACGACATTACACTTTAACTCGGCCGTACACTAGAACAACTTGGCCGTACATTTGAACTTTACACTTTAACCTTTTAACTCGGCCGTACACTAGAACTTGGCCGTACATTTGAACTTGGCCGTCTCGGCCACCAATGTCCCACTCTGCTGCGCACATTGTGCCGGCAGGCCCCAACGCGCTACAGCCAACAGTTTCACTACTTGACATCCAGGGCACCGCATACCACACCGGCCCACCGGGGTACCTGAACACAGGCAGCCTCCCCAAGATTTTTCTCAGACCATACGTTGTGGGTTAGGGCAGTAGAGTCCAGGACTACCGGCAGGTCAGTCCCTCCTCCCCGCCGACCCACTGCACACGTGGAATCTACCCCCTACTGGGGTCCATCGAATGGCTGCACCTCCATTGTTGTGCATCCCTCTTTGTTGTTAACTGTCAGCGCTACGCCACAGGGTGAGAAGCTCCCCGGCGCACTCGCCCTCCCCCCCCCACAGACGCTGACCGTGCTCCACAACACCTGCCTTTTGTGCCTATAGACGTACCTTACTCTTACAGAACAACGCCAAATTCCTGACTAGAACGAGTTGAGCCAATTGTGCCTATTGTTGGACCTGCTAAAATTGTTTTGATCGAGTTAATTGTTCCGCTTGGACTGGAGCCGCCCCCCCAGCCTATACCGCTGGTATTATTAACCCCCAAGCTAGAAGCTGAATACCCAAGTGAACTATCACTTTTCCCATTCTCAAAAAGTCCAGCACATATTAATGTGACATCCGCTGCGCCCAGTGTGCCCGTAGGCCCCGCTTTGAAACAACCTTTCCCAGGTTCCTATCCGTACAGCCCTGCCCGTTTATAAGTGGCATACACTGGAAAATATGCGGGATAACTTCACCACATGCCCATTTCGTCCACCATCAGTGGAGAACTTACCCGTTTATAAATGGCAAACATTGGAACATATGCGGGATAACTTCGCCACAAGCCCATTTCGTCCACCATCAGTGGAGAACATCCTTCTTGAGACGTCCGTTGTGCGCAGGGTGCCAGAAGGCCCGCCACATGCCCATTTCGTCCACCATCAGTGGAGAACATACCCGTTTATAAATGGCATACACTGGAAAATATGCGGGATAACTTCACCCCATGCCCATTGCGTCCACCATCAGTAGAGAACATACTTCTTGAAACGTCCGCTGTGCGCAGCGTGCCAGCAGGCCCCGCCTTGCAGCAGCCTTTCCCTGTGTTCCACCGAGGCATACCTGCCCGTTCCTGCAGGAAGTTTGCTGAAAAATTATTCTGACCATTGCACCAACCATGGGCACTACATACCGCATTGGCCCACTGGGCAGCTGTTATTTGGCGTCAGAGAAAGCCCGTATTGTGCACTAAGTTATTTGCATGGACTGGCACTTATGCTTGAATAGTAGGCATTGGAGCAGAAGAAAATTGGGCACCTGCCCTCACTGTTTCACAAAGGAAGCACTGCCACCGGGATACCTGATCACAGCGCTTGTAGTGATAAAACTATGAGGATCCCCCCCCATACTGGTATTGTTGGACACTTTATGAAGAGTGCTAACTCGCCACAAAGCGATGTACTTTGAGAACAATGCATACTAAGTAACTGTCACCTCCCAGGTGCTCATTGTTGTTTTAACAGTAGCTTGAATGTTAGCCCAGTGTTTTAAAGGACTATTGCTACGGCCACCATCCTGTGGCGACTCTGCCCTGCTCCCTTCATCCAGTAAATTGGGGTTGGGATATGTGTGGCTGCAAACATATTGAGGTTTTATTACGGCTTCGTTTCGTGTTTATGCGGGCCGCATATTAGAAGCTAGTACCCATTCTTATAGAGAACGCTAAATCCCATATTGGCTGCAAGCCTCACAATCTCCCCGCTGACGAGGTCTGCTATATTCTCCTGTAGAGGTTGAAGGGTGACACCATATAAGAACCCCCTCCACCATATTTCTGACGCCGAGCATATGGAATATATGAAGGTACTATTAGCCATTGTAGAAGCCCTGCCCTGCGCTCCTGGGGGCGTACTCCGCTTGTATTCTTAGCTGTTAAACAAACCTTCAACCGCCCCAGCGCTGAGAGCTGCTGAGGGATAGAGCGCTACAAACATATGCCGTGTTCCATAATACATTCGATATAACAGTGAAAATGGTAGTGGACATTTTATTGACCCCACCTGCCTGTGAGCCCAGCAAATCACGCCAAGAGTCACACCCAGAAAGTAAGTAAATAGAGGAAAAAAGTTAAAAATGCAAAAGAGGCCCTTTTAAGGTTGCATTGATAGCAAACAAATTATTTCACCTGCTGGACATCGGTCAGCACTGCATGGAGCCTTAACCCAGCCCTTGGCTTCACCACCAATCCATAGCAGAATCAACGGCGGTAGGTGCCCGCCATGAGCCAACTGTCCTGAACGGCGACTAGCAGCTACACAAGATGATATGCTCTGCTTGCCTGGATAAAAGGGGGTTGCAACCCTCATGCTGTTAACGTTGAAGCACCAAGTCATGCTACTGACTATCACTGGAACTGGCGTGTTTAACCAAAACATGAGCCAATTGACCACTAAAACTCAGATAAGCACTGCCAACCACACGGATTACCCATGTACCAGGCCCCTGGTACCAGACACCACAATTTACTCGATGTTTCCCTGTAGGAGAGCCTGTAGGCCTGTTGCTTGCGTACACCCTTGCTTGCTGAGAAGGAAGACTAGACCTGCACCCTTCTTCTCAGACTTCTGGGCCCCTACTCCCCAGCTCCCTGTGGAGGCTCCTGGTGTGGACCCCTTGGCCCTACCACCATCATTCTCTGTTTCCCTGGTAATTATCCCAAAAGACTTCTGGGCTCTCACACCCCAGCTTCCTACAATGCCCCCTTCACCTATTCGAGGAGAGGCTGTGAAAGCTTGCTTAATCTCCAAGGTAAAAAACCCACACAAAGATAATATGTATTGTGCAGGCGCGCATCTTGCGCCCCGGCACTGAAAGATATGCGTACCCTCTTGTGTAAGGCATGAATCGTTGAAGAATATCCAACGTACTGTATTTTCATATGGTATCTTGAGGGACCACTTCACGCCAGAGTGTGCGTTTAGGGCCGCACTACCGCCACCAGATAATGTGGCCCTATAGCGTTCCTTCGTTAGAACTTGTGTAACCTTGACGCAATCTTTAACACTGAGTAGCAAATGTTAAATTTCTTCAAACGTAAGTTGCACATCTATACCTAAGTTATGGTGCTCTCAACCACCCCCGTAATTCCCGGTGCTAATTACCCCCAGTAATAGGCATAAAATTGACCTTGGAAGGATGAGAGGCTGAGTGATCCTAGACCAGACTCTCCAGGCTGCCCTCCTGGAACCTGTACAACCCCCCTGCATCCTGTCTGGGCCTGTGGCCGTGAGTCATTTCCTTGTAAATATACAATGAACAACCGACGTGTATGCGGCCCCCACCAAATGTAGACAGCTTATAAAACATTTGCAATGTACCTGTGAAGCTCTCCTGGTGTATTTCCCTAGAATCACAGAATGTTGATGTTGATGCCCCCAGACTAGCACCTGGTTCCAACCGGCTTCGAAGTCAACCGCCCTGGCCGTCGTGCCACATCCACTCCTGTGGAGAAGTAACTAATTTATACATTTAAACGGCCAAGCACCCTTGAAATACTAAGTTTACAGCGGTGCCCACTGGCACTGCACTGATGCGCCTAATACCTGTGAAATTTGGGCGATCACGCTGCTAGTTGCAGACCATCTTGGCAGCATGGCCATAAAAATTGGACCATGTGATCATGGGTCACCTTTATTAAAACCTAGCACCCTGGCCCTATTTAGAGAGTGCCTACCACCGCCCAAGGGCGGTATAGCGCATTATGGAGAAACCGCGCAAAATGCCGGCTTGATACCAACCGATACCCTCGGTGCACCTGATACCAGGTGTGCTGCTTTTGATGGACTTCTGGAACGTTGCGTGTATACTTCCGCCGGCTGGCCGCGCCCACTCCAAAAATGTTGGTCACTTTCTCGGGACCTTACTGCCGCCATCTCCGCGAGGACCACATACCGGCAAGAGAAAATTCGAACAGTACTGTTAAGTGGGGAACACACAGACATTCCTGCACAAAGATAAACACACTAGTCCCTTGCACATTCCGTGCCACAAGTCTCATACCCCAATTATTATTTTCCCTGCGCACCCTTCCCCTACTGTGCGCCTGTGCAGTCACTCTTCCCCACTCCCCTAGACTGCCCTTCCTTATGGCACTGCTCCATTCTCGCTTATTGACACAACGCAGTATTGCGTCTAAATTTATGACATTTGACCCAAGGTGTCATATGCCATATGTTCCCAGACCAGCCACTAGGGTAAATGGATTGTGCTGGCATTGTTTTAAGCCCAGGGAAAATCACCTAAAAATATGCCACGATTTTCTCCACCCACTACGATACTGTACCCTAGGATGAGGTGTTATGCCTCGTTAGGATTGAAGCAGGTGCTTCCGTAGAGCTTCAGAAACTTTAAAACATGCGTATTTAAAAGTGGAATATTTTGCTAAACAGGTTCCATTGATTTGAGGCTACTAAATTTCAACTTTGTGCCACCAAATTTGCAAATCTGTGCCGCAATATCCTGGGGGGGTCTGCTTAATGGAGCTCCCAGAGACACTGCTCAGGCCACTCCCCTTCTCCCCGACACATACACCCCCCTCCCCCAGTACGAAATACACTCAGTGACATAATCGCAAAATTCACCACAACGCTCACTGTGCAGGGCCAGAACCAAAGACAGTGGCAGGCCCGTTCTCTGTCCTGCCTAGGCCCACCATCCGCTCCAGATCAAGATCTCCAATATGCATCCACTCGACTTCTCTCGAGCTGTGTCAACCTCCCATCTCCATGTTGGCACTCCGAAATGACTGACACGCTCCTCCATCAAAGCCTGACTGCTCACCGCCACACCACCCGGACCGAGCCAAGGATTCATGAATATCAAAGATGTACTAACACCGTGGTCCATAAAATACTATGATAATAAACCACCTTTTTATATATTCAAAAGATAAATGACACATTTAGTTACATGTCGATCGCCTCTGCTTCCTTTTAATTTGTATTAAATGAATTGGCACTGAGTGTCGCTAATAATAAGGCAGACCTCGTTTTTTGCACCAAATGTTTTTGTTTTGCGACTTTTCTTCACTTTATACTTTCCAGAACATACCTCACTGCACTGTGAGTCAACTGATAAACAAGCGTACCTCTCTCTCCTTCCACGTGTCCCCATCCGTTTCCATGTCTGCCAACGTACACAACGAGAACATATTTAATTGTGTTTTCTAGTGAGTCTTAGTTTTTCCTTTTCATAAACGATGAAGACTTTCCCCGTGACCAAAAAAAAACAAAAAAACAACACGGGCGACATTTGAGGCACAGAGGGACAGCCACTGCTCCCCCTGGCATGCCCCCTGCCATCTCTGGCACACACACATGCCTACAGACCCGACTCAGACGGGAGACTCGACATTCCAAAGACAAAAATAGCTGTATAGTCCTCGTCACAAAGTTGCCTCTG
>CAWUFW010032677.1:0-13387 GCA_963921515.1 Calotriton arnoldi | reverse complement strand
ATTCAACAGTCATTTACTGTCAAACGATTAAACATTCAAAAATCACCATTACTGACCATCTGGAGAAAGGCCTTCGTTTTTCATCAGAAAATTTATTTTTTGACCGTACAAAAAATGATTCAAAATGTCACTTGGATCATGCATCATGTTGAATAACCACTTTTTAAAGCCTCACAGTGACCAAAATTGCCATTTTTATAGACTTTCCCGTTTACTCAGAAGGTTATGTTTTGACCAGTTTCGGGCAGTAAAATGACTCTAAACACACTTATTTTACTTCCAAAAGTGAAAATTCTCATCCAATAGTCATTTAGAGTCAAAAGATTAAACATTCAAAAATCACCATTGCTGACCATCTGGAGAAAGTTCAGCAGGTCAAGGGTCATCGTTTTTCATCAGAAAATGGATTTTTTGGAAAGTACAAAAAATGATTCAAAATGTCAATTTGATCATGCCTTATATTAAATAACCACTTTTTTAGGCCTCAAAGTGACCAAAATTGCCACTTTTACAGACTTTTGCTCCTACTCAGAAGATTCTAATTTGATCGATTTCGGGCAGGAAAATGTTGCTAAACACACTTATTTTAGTTCCAAAAGTGATAATTCACATCCAACAGTCATTTACTGTCAAAAGATTAAACATTCAAAAATCACCATTACTGACCATCTGGAGATAGTTATACAGGTCCGGGGTCAGTGTTTTTCATCAAAAATTTGGGGGCATATTAACAACGGCCAGCGATAATTATCGCTGGCCGTGCGTAGCGATAATTATATTATCGCTGGCTATCTCTGGCATTTATCGCCCTGGTAGCGCGTTATTAACAACGCGTTACTCCAGGGCGATAAAAATACCAGAGATAGCGATGTTATCGCCCTTTTGCAGGGAACATCGCTGGTTTTCCAGCGATGTTCCCTGCAAAAGGGCGTATAACTCTTGCTGATACGACCCACAGGGTCGTATCAGCAGAATCCACCTCCTATGGCTAACATAGGTAAATCGGGATTATAGCAGACGTTAGATTTTGGCGAAAACGGCCGTTTTCGCCAAAATCTAACGTCTGCTATAATCCTGTGGGCTGCCTTGTAAATATCGCGATGTGCACATCGGCGATATTTACAACGTAGCCCATCTGGGGTACGCCAGTAACGCCCACTTTGCATCTCATTAGAGATGCAAGGATGGGCGTTGGGGGAAAGGGCGATAGTGCAGGGATTCACGCGATAGCGTGACCTTGCTGATTAGGCGATTGAATTATCGCCGCTTTCCGTCCGAAAACGGACGCTAAAGCGGCGATAATTGACTATCGCCTCGTTGTTAATATGCCCCTTGATTTTTTGGACTGTACAAAAAATGATTCAAAATGTCAATTAGATCATGCCTAATGTTGAATAACCACTTTTTTAGGCCTCACAGTGACCAAAATTGCCATTTTTATAGACATTTCCTCCTACTCAGAAGATTATATTTTGACCGATTTCGGGCAGGGAAATGATTCTAAAGACACTTATTTTAGTTCCAAAAGTGATAATTCACATTCAACAGTCATTTACTGTCAAAAGATTAAATATTCCAAAATCACCATTACTGACCATCTGGAGATAGGTCGACAGGTCCGTGGTCATCGTTTTTCATCAGAAAATTTATTTTTGGACTGTACAAAAAATGATTCACTATGTCAATTGGATTGTGCCTTATATTGAATAACCACTTTTTTAGGCCTCACAGTGACCAAAATTGCGACTTTTACTGACTTTTCCTACTACTCAGAAGATTCTATTTTGATCGATTTCGGGCAAGGAAATGACTCTAAACACACTTATTTTAGTTCCAAAAGTGAAAATTCACATCCAACAGTCATTTACTGTCAAAAGATTAAACATTCAAAAATCACCATTACTGACCATCTGGAGAAAGGTCGACAGGTCCGGGGTCATCATTTTTCATCAGAAAATTGATTGTTTGGACTATACAAAAAATGATTTAAAATGTCAATTGGATCGTGCCTCATGTTGAATAACCACTTTTTAAAGCCTCACAGTGACCAAAATTGCCACTTTTACTGACTTTTCCTCCTACTCAGAAGATTATATTTTGACCCATTTCGGGCAGGAAAATGATGCTAAACACACTTATTTTAGTTAAAAAAGTGATAATTCACATTCCACAGTCATTTACTGTCAAAATATTAGACATTCAAAAATCACCATTACTGACCATCTGGAGAAAGGTTGACAGGTCCGGGGTCATCATTTTTCATCAGAAAATTGATTTTTAAGACTGTACAAAAATGATTCAAAATGTCAATTGGATCGTGCCTCATGTTGAATAACCACTTTTTAAAGCCTCACAGTGACCAAAATTGCCATTTTTACAAACTTTTCCTCCTACTCAGAAGATTTTATTTTGACCTATTTCGGGCAGGGAAATGACTCTAAAGACACTTATTTTAGTTCCAAAAGTGATAATTCACATCCAACAGTCATTTACTGTCAAAAGATTAAACATTCAAAAATCACCATTACTGACCATCTGGAGATAGTTGGACAGGTCCGGGGTCAGTGTTTTTCATCAGAATATTGACTTTTTGGACTGTACAAAAAATGATTCAAAATGTCAATTGGATCATTCCTAATGTTGAATAACCACTTTTTAGGCCTCAGAGTGACCAAAATTGCCATTTTTAAAGACTTTTCCTACTACTCAGAAGATTCTATTTTGACGCATTCCGGGCAGGAAAATGACTCTAAACACACTTATTTTAGTTCCAAAAGTGATGATTCACATCCAAAAGTCATTTGCTGTCAAAAGATTAAACATTTAAAAATCACCATTACTGACCATCTGGAGAAAGGTCGACAGGTCCGGGGCCTTCGTTTTTCATCAGAAAATTGATTTTGGACTGTACAAAAATGATTTAAAATGTCAATTGGATCGTGCCTCATGTTGAATAACCACTTTTTAAAGCCTCACAGTGACCAAAATTGCCACTTTTACTGACTTTTCCTCCTACTCAGAAGATTCTATTTTGACCGATTTAGGGCAAGTAAATGACTCTAAACACACTTATTTTAGTTCCAAAAGTGGAAGGCAGGGGAATGTGAAAATCATATATGTTTATGTTTAAAGTTTAAAGCAGCAGATGTGCAACCATAATGTTGAAGAAAGTCGACTGTGTTCTATCATTCACTGCATTTGTTTCCTTTGCAGCTGTTTTTTCTATGCTCCCTATTATGAGGGCCTCTGGCATTTTCGTTAGTCAGATAGGATGTCAGAAGATGTGTTTGTAATTCCTTGGTTTCAGGAACATAAAATGGCAGAATGTCTTTAGTGAGTTTAGGGAAAGAGCATTTGTCACTAGGCAAACTGTCTATGACAGGGCTAGGCCCTCATCTATGGGGATCTTTGGTACTTTTTACTAAAAGGAGCCCTGGAATATACAATACCATGCTCAGTTATGAACCCCTTCAAAACAAAATGAGCCTATAACCCATGGAATGTACCATATCCAAGTTCAGAAATTAAATAATTGATTCATGTGTGCGGCTCTGATCTGGCAGGGCCCAGGACAACCTGATGCAGTACAATGTTAAAAATATGTGAGAGGTGAAAATCCAGGTAATATGGGGCAATGGATTACACATTTTGTATTTGAGAGGTTGTAGCACATCCTTCTTTTTGGAGTATGCAACTACTACTGTAGAACAGACATACTACAAAAATGCTATTGTTTAAATGGTTGTGTAAATATAACATAGAACACTAGTACTGACAGTGCTAGGCAAAGGGCAATGCAGATGTCTTTTACTCACAGGAAAGAATATCTGATCCTTATCTTAAGCTATGAAAATTAGAATGCAAGGGGGGGGGAGATGTGTCATAAAGCCAACATTTGTTTCAAGCAAAAATGTCTTACATAGCACCTACTATCACAGCTTTTGCTTTATCTACCAAGCAGTGAATAACAGATGTTATTATTATAAGGCAAACACAAGGAGATGATGGACGGAGTGCTGAAATTTTCAGACACTCACCCCCAGTCACAGATCTGGGTTTAATCCATTATCATTCTTTAGCTCACTTCGCCACCCCAGTTCAGACCCAGCCATATGCAAATCAGTCTGAGCCTGTGCCCCATGGGAGCGGTCCAGCCCGAACTGTCAAGCCAGGTCTTCCCTGGAACGGAAACAAGCATCTTGGGACAGGTTTCGGGGTAATACTCCTCATTAGCCAGACTAGCTTGAATCCAGTGGCAAAGTGAGCAAGGGACCCACGTCTGGGCATACCCTGCCAACTTAGGGCGAACAAAGCAAACTCAAGGAGATGATGGACGGAGTACTGAAACTTTTCAAACACTTACCCCTAGTCACAGATCTGTGATTAATCCATCATCTTTCTTTAGCTCACTTCGCCACCCCAGTTCAGACCCAGCCATATGCAAATCAGGTTTGACCCTGTGCCCCATGGGAGCAGTCCAGCCTGAACTGTCAAGACAGGTCTTCCTTGAAACAGAAACAAGCATCCTGGGACCGGTTTCGGGGTAACACCCCCATCAGCCAGGCTAGCTTGAATCCAGTGGCAAAGAGAGCAAGGGACCCATGTCTGGGCATACCCTGCCAACTTAGGGCGAACAAAGCAAACACAAGGAAATGATGGACGGAGTGCTGAAACTTTTCAGACACTCACCCCCAGTCACAGATCTGGGTTTAATCCATCATCATTCTTTAGCTCACTTCGCCACCCCAGTTCAGACCCAGCCATTTGCAAATCATGCTTGACCCTGTGCCTCATGGGAACAGTCCAGCCAGAACTGCCAAGCCTGGTCTTCCCTGGAACGGAAACAATCATCCTAGGTCCAGTTTCAGGGTAACACCCCATATCAGCCAGGCTAGCTTGAATCCAGTGGCAAAGTGAGCAAGGGACGCACGTCTGGGCATACCCTGCCAACTAAGGGCGAACGATGCTTGTTTCCGTTTCAGGGAAGACCTGGCTTGGCAGTTCAGGCTGGACTGTTCCAATGAGGCACAGGGTCAAGCCTGATTGGCATATGGCTGGGTCTGAACTGGGGTGGCAAAGTGAGCTAAAGAATGATGATGGATTAAACCCAGATCTGTGACTGGGGGTGAGTGTCTGAAATGTTTCAGCACTCCGTCCGTCATCTCCTTGTGTTTGCTTTGTTCGCCTTAAGTTGGCAGAGGTATGCCCAGACGTGGGTCCCTTGCTCACATTGCCACTGGATTCAAGCTATCCTTGCTGATGAGGGGTGTTACCCCAAAACCGGTCCCAGGAAGCTTGTTTCCGTTCCAGGGAAGACTTGGCTGGGCAGTTCGGGCTGGACTGTTCCCATGAGCCCCAAGGTCAAGCCTGATTTGCATATGGCTTGTTCTGAGCTGGGGTGGCAAAGTGAGCTAAAGAATGATGATGGATTAAACGCAGATCTGTGACTGGGGGTGAGTGTCTGAAAAGTTTCAGCTCTCCGTCCATCATCCCCTTGTGTTTGCTTGTTCACCCTAAGTTGGCAGGGTATGCCCAGACGTGGGTCCCTTGCTCACTTTACACTGGATTCAAACTAGCCTGGCTGATAAGGGGTGTTTCCCCGAAACTGGTCCCAGGATGCTTGTTTCCGGTCCAGGGAAGGCCTGGCTTGGCAGTTCGGGCTGGACTGTTCCCCTGAGGCACAGGGTCAGTCTGATTTGCATATGGCTGGGTCTGGACTGGGGTGGTGAAGTGAGCTAAAGAACGATGATGAATTAAACCCAGATCTGTGACTGGGGTGAGTGTCTGAAAAGTTTCAGCGCTCCGTCCATCATCTCCTTGTGTTTGCTTGTTCTCCCTAAGTTGGCAAGGTATGCTCGAACGTGGGTCCCTTGCTCACTTTACCACTGGATTCAAACTAGCCTGGCTGATGAGGGGTGTTAGCCCGAAACCGGTCCCAGGATGCTTGTTTCCAGACCAGGGAAGACCTGGCTTGGCAGTTCGGGCTGGACTGTTCCCCTGAGGCACAGGGTCAGACTGATTTGCATATAGCTGGGTCTGAACTGGGGTGGCGAAGTGAGCGAAAGAAGGATGATTGATTAAAGCCAGATCTGTGACTGGGGGTGAGTATCTGAAAAGTTTCAGTGCTCCGTCCATCATCTCCTTGTGTTTGCTTGTTCGCCGTAAGTTGGCAGGGTATGCCCAGGCATGGGTCCCTTGCTCACTTTGCCACTGGATTTAAGCTAGCCTGGCTGATGATGGGTGTTACCCCGAAACGGGTCCCAGGATGCTAGTTTCCGGTCTAGGGAAGACCTGGCTTGGGAGTTCGGGCTGGGCTGTTCCCCTGAGGCACGGGGTCAGACTGATTTGCTTATGGCTGGGTCTGAACCGGGGTGGCGAAGTGAGCTAAAGAACGATGATGGATTAAACCCAGATCTGTGACTGGGGGTGAGTGTCTGAAAAGTTTCAGCGCCCCGTCCATCATCTCCTTGTGTTTGTGCTTGTTCACCTTAAGTTGGCACGTTATGCCCAGACATGGGTCCCTTGGTCACTTTGCCACTGGATTTAAGCTAGCCTGGCTGATGAGGGGTGTTACCCCGAAACCGGTCCCAGGATGCTTGTTTCTGGTCCAGGGAAGACCTGGCTTGGCAGTTCGGTCTGGACTGTTCCCCTGAGGCACATGGTCAGACTGATTTGCATATGGCTGGGTCTGAACTGGGTTGGCGAAGTGAGCTAAAGAACGATGATGGATTAAAGCCAGATCTGTGACTGGGGGTGAGTGTCTGAAAAGTTTCAGCGCTCCTTCCATCATCTCTTTGTGCTTGGTTATTATTATAATGCAACTTATTGTCACATTATTTTTTAATCATGAATTCATGAAAATATAATAGGTTGCGTTATACTTGAGCAAAGATATACTCATAAACTTCTGTACAAATCAAGTTATCTAAAGCGATGCCTTAATGCACTCTCCTGTCTCCTCAGCCCACTTTGCAGTTTCTAAAACCAAAAGATCCCCAAGGTATGGCAAGGAGTGCATGTGGGTAAGCTTTAGTTGAAAATAAACTATAACCATGAAAAATAATAGGTATTTTATGTTACCACACATTAATAGGACACATACAACCTCATTAAGAGAAATTGATAATTCTCAAAGTGGCTGAAAGCAGCCATATTACTTGTGCAAACTGTGCGTGTGAACGAGGTATTACAAGGGAAATTATGAGGGCCCTCCAGTATTTCCTCTTAGGGAATGTTAAAAGTTTAACCCATTAATTATCATTGATTCTGCATTGCTCAAGTCAACAGTACTCTCTGTGTCATCAAATATACTTTGCATTGAGAAATCCTGTAGGTAGGCCTACAAAATAGTAGTAGGATGTCTTCAATTGCCTTAATAGGGTAAAATGTACAGTGGTAATGTACGATAATCCTACACGTGGACTGTGAAGGGCTCTGCTGACCTATGCACTTGTTAAAATTCACCACTGTTTATTTATGTATATATAAATGCATTTGTTAAGTACAATCCTCACATAAAGGCATCACAAAGGCATACAAAGAAAAGAAAATTTCAGGCAAAAGTAAAGTCTACAGGTATAAGAAGCAATAGGAATCCTTGAAAATAGAGGGAACCAGAAGTTTGTATGACATTATATTTTAAGAGCAGTTTTGTTATTTTAGTTTAATGAAGAATGTTGGCAGCACTACCTACTGCTGGGTGGGTCTTTCAGCTTATATTTAGAGAACAATGGTCTTGTGGAACTCTTTCTCCAGAACCAGAGAGCATTGCATATGTATCAGCGTTAACCTAAATTAATCCAACTATTCAATAGCTGTAGTTAATACAAACTATGGGTCTTCTAAATAAACCATTCATTGTTTGTATTCATATTCACATTGTATCATCATGTAGGTACAGAACATGAACCTGTTTCTTGTTGACAAAAGTGCAGATGGTGCTTGTGTGATGGTGCACCAAGTGAACATATACAAGTAATATCAACAGCTCCTTATTACAATCCTTGGTCTTCACATCAGTCTAAATAGATCCTGTGACAATTTACAGTCTTTCATTAAACACCATCAGAAACCATAGACCAATGGATCTTATTGTTGATGTTTTGACTCTGAAAGACATTTACAGGCTCTCATCAAGTCTTCTGAATATTGTAATTGCTACACCATTATGTTTCATTAACCTCAGGGTTTCACTCAAGAGTTCAAATTGTGAAATGTTTAATCAAGGTTAAACATAGATCACATCCAATCAATTGTGCATGGTGTACCAGTTGTAATATTCAACCAAGTACCCCAAATTAGGGCTTGTCTCTAGTTACAAGGCCTGGACGTGCCTCCAGTCGCTACCACTGCGTCTCATAAAATGAAGAGGTAGATTTCAAGTAGAAATCATACATAGCTTCCGATGCTAAGTTGTGGATGACTTTTTGTGACTGTACCACACCTGTACTGTGTTGCATGAAATAATAGTAAATATGCCCCACAGTATCTAGTTGGGTTATATAGACAAAAAAAGTATTCATTGCACAATCCTGTCTTGGAGTGCACACCTATTTTAAAGTCAGAGATCAGTGGTATGCAAAATTAAAGAACAAAGATGACAGAGTTGTATTTGAATGGCTACAAATATATCTAAGTAAGTGAAGGGAAGATAAGGGGCTCCTATTACAGATGTCTATGTGAGCATGCATATTCTCAGACAAGCAGCAAGGAGAGCTGCAGCCAGTGTACACAGGCTGTGACTGAGACACAGCTCTACAGGCACTGACACACATTCTAAGAAGGAAGATAGCTGCTCTGGCAGAGGTGTGTAGTCTTGCACACTAAGATGAAGTGCATTCGTTAATGCACTGATGCCGGCTTCCTGAGACATTACACCAAAGTATGGGGTTAGATCATTCCAACTGGGTCTGGCAGAAGGGTACTCCCACCATGCTGTCACTTGTGTAGGGGTATTAGTGATAGATAGGAGTAATATTAGGAATAATCAGCATGGTCAAACTATTTGTATTTTTCACCATTCAAATAATGCTTATAACACTGATGTGTCTCATCTGTCTAATAAACTCAGTTCATGTTTTAGTTACACTGATTAGATCTTTTCAATAAACATTTGAAAATGTATTATTGGCTCTTTTCTTGAGAACCCTGGGCATGTAAAAGTGATACACAAAAGGGTTAGATCTGTTTCCCCTAATTTTTTGTGAATAAACGTTGTCATTTTCAAGGTTGCCGACAGCATCTATAACTCTGGAGGTTTAGGAGTTTAGATGTGGTACTGTGAGCTAGCTGCACCAACAATTACTGATGATATAAGAAGAGCCAGTCCCTGTATTGTGAAGTGTTGTTGATCCAATCCACAGTCTAAATTCATAGGAAACTGTGTGATCTGGCGCCGCCAACATTTTAGGGTTGGCTCCTATTTAATGGGTCTCCTGAATAGTTTCTTGAGTGTGCTCAGGGGTCTTATATTGCATTTATGCAAATATGTTCGTGATAATAAGGGTTTATCCTCCTCAGGCTTAATTGGAAGCACCTATTTATTTCTGTAGGTTGATCAAGCTTGATCTTTTAAAAGGATTGTCCCCTATAGTGTTTCCTTTCATTAAAATGGTGGCACAACCAGTGAATATTGCTGTTAATTGTAGACCAACAGTAACTGCTCATTTAAATAGATATGGGCTCTCCGATGGCGGTGGAGATTTTACCTTTGAGGTTGAGGCACACGAAGCCTATAAATGTGATTTTTTTTATTCCTAGGTTACTTGTCCTGCAGTCGATGCAAATTCACAGGCATTTCACACATATACTGTGGCTGCAGTTCCAGCTGCATATAGACCTTATGAATTTAGAAATCCCGTTAACATTCCAGAAACTTCACAATTGGTTCAAAGGCACCCTCCCACATACCCATCAGAATGTAAGACTAGGCTCTATTAGTAACGAAGGGGGACCTGACCGGTCTCAGCAGGCTGTACGCCATTTCCGCATTCAAATTATTTAACACAATCAGAAAGGCTTGCTCTTTTAAACTATTTGGTTAGGCTGTATCGACGTCTGATGCAGTTCATTATGTGTACATTAAATACTGCCGCAGAAAGGGTTCCTCATGCTGGACCAGCGCAGTGAGCTGTGCCTGCAATTAGTCTTGTTACCATTAATGCTATTATGGGTTAGATCCCAGCCAAACGTGATTGGATTCCATTCTGTATAGCACAAAAAAATAATCAGTTTGAGGCAGTTTTTCCAGATGTGGGACCACACGATACGTTTAGTATTCTCACTATGGGGTATATTCACAAGAACGTGCGCTAAACATCTCCAAAAAATGTTAACGCAACTTTACACATCGCAGTCTATCGCGGGAAAATAACCCTGTGTTAACGTGGAATTCACAACACGGCGGTACCATGCGATAGTCTGCCGAAAACGCGGCCAATGTCCGCGATACAACCACCTCGACGGAGATAAAAACACAAACCCCAACACCAAAAAACGTGCGATGAGCCCATTCGCGATGAGGAAAGCAGCGATAAGCAGCGCCAGGCCTGCAACACACACACGGCATGTGGGAATAAGCACAACAAAAGCAGGAAAAAGGAAGACAAACCAAACAGCAAACAACAGCGAAGCACAATGGAGGCAGCTGGAGCTAGTACACAACCCCACAAGCCCCATTGGCAACAAAACATTGTACATGGCAGTCCATCGTGGACAAGGTGAATGCAGCCGGAGAGCGGAGGAGGACAATGGAAGAAAACCAGAACAGCTGGAATGATGCGAAACGCACAAACAAGCAGAAACACGCCAACAACCAGAAGGCAGCAATGCACACCGTAGGTGGGAGTCCAGCGCCACACCAGGAGCTGGATGACATGGAGGAAATGGTGTCCACCACATCAGTCTGGAGATGGTGGCAGGAGTCGTGGACCGGAAACTGCTCAAAATCAACAGACACAACAGCAACAGGGAGAGGAACGACCAGGGACTGGGGGGACGGGGGGAGATGGGCACAATGGCACACATGCACAATTAAGCACAGCACAACTTCAGACAAACCATGCCCAAGAGTAACAACACCAACCAAGAGCACAAGTCACACATCTCGGCAATATCACACCACTGAACAAGCACATAAGTGAAAACCACACTGCTTGAAAGGGAGAAGGGTGAGCCAAATCAGAGCTGAAGGGACATCTCACACACAATGCAGCACACACACATAGGAAGCAGAGCACCCCAACATCGAACACAATGTGGCACAAACAGCAACATTTGCACAACCAAACACAGGACACAAGTGCACCCGCTTGTGGCCGGTAAATGGCCATATGCATCTGGCAAAGCACGAAACAGGGACATGATAATGCACAAGTACAAACCCACAGCCCTGATGGGGTAGCAATGCATGTATGGCAGGGACCCAGATAGGCCGTGACACACGCATTGGCATACAAATCAACACTCAGCACAGTTGGAGAGAAGTGAAGGTGTGGAAACTTTATCAACAATTGTGTGTCAGTACGGCCAAGAGAAGTGCCACGACATGCAGACCAATGCAGCAGCATATCTGAATGAGGAACGTTGGAAAGCACCCATGTCCACCCCGGGGGAGTCCATCACCCACACAAGTCAGTGCGAACCCGCGTTGGTTATCCGCGCATGGATCCGGAGTCCAGGCCAATGCAGCCATGTCCACTGTCGTCTTGGGACATGTGACCAGATCCCCAACATGCAACCAGGCGTCGGGACACGTGCAATGGTTCACATTCAGTTGTGGCTGCAGGTACGTTGTCACTCGTCCATGAACGCGAGTGCAGCAGCGTAGGCCAACATTTCCAATGAGAGCTCGTTGTCCACCACATCTAACATGTCTGCGACGTAACCCATCAGCTGTCCCGGACAGATGTGCTGACTCCAATCCCTGGCCCCAATTGGCACTAAAGCCCAATAGGGGAGCGGCTCAATGTGGTCACTGCACACGACGATTCGTGCAATCTCCCAGGTCCAGTTGCCAGCATGCATGCCAATGATCCAGGCATGCCATAAACGGGTATCACAGTGACACTCCTGGTCGTGGGCCAACAGGGGGCGCACACACACGTCGAAATCCTGGTCAGCTACCGTTACGTTGGAGAGGCAGACAACCATGATCCACTCGAATATGCACGAGCGACAATGCAACACAGGCTGAACGCAGGTGACGTTGGCAAGGCGGAAGCTTAGCCGGTAACTGATCCGCAGCACTGCCAATGGCAGTGCCCCCAGTACATGCAGCAGACGTGCACGGTACAGGTCCACGTGACTGGAGTTGTGCATGTGTCCGGGATGGTCTGCCATTGCGTCAGTGGCTCTGCTTGAAGCGGCACTGTGCTGACCTGCGCCAGTCCTGTGGATGAAATGACACAGCTCGGAGCAATGAGCAGTGTCTGTGTGCAACGGGTGCAGGCCTGGGGTGGGGTGGGAGTACGTGTGAAGGCCATTTCACGCACGCTAACTACGACCAAGGACTTCTGCGTGTGGGATGTGTACAAGTTGGTCTCACGTCGGGCAGTGCGTAATGTGGGAGTCACCAGCAAATGCTATTGTATCTGTCAGGGGGTGCTGGGCACATGCAAGTCCCAGCTCGGAGCTGCAGATGTGCTACCGCCTGATAGTTCAGACAAAGGACCTTACATCCCTACAGTAACTTCACCATCTGCTTGCATACAGGAGATGTACAGAGGCCTGTCGTGGGTGGGGTGGGATGTCTGCGACCCAGGGAATCATGGATGATATGCCGAGCACGTGGCACATGAGCGGCCACACTGGGTGTCACGTTGCCTCACAGCTGCTCCTCCCTCCCACGAGCCCCCACACTTTGTTGTATCACGTGCACCCCTACAGCACCCCATTGTCATGCCTGTCTGCGCATGTCCAGCGGCATGCCAACAACACCGTGAAGCTGGCCGTTGAGGCTGTGTGGCCACGTGAGTGTAGGCCAATGGTCTGGACAGGGCGGACACAGGTGTACAGTCCATGGCTGGCTGTGATCGCGCTGCGGATGAGGCTAGGTGTGAGAAGTTGGCCTGGCATATGCTGTCCACTAGTTATAGTGGGCACCTTGCACCAGTCCAAACGACCCTTATTGATGATAGGTTTAAAGACAACCTTTATTGAAAGCTATCCTAGTGGTAGCTATGGAGAGCAGCCTTCAGGCTAAGTCTTGAAGGAGTGTAAAGCAGCTTGGTTTACCAGATTATAACCTCTTGAATGACCAAATGAAAGGAGAACCACACCAGGTATATATAAAATATATGTATTTATTTCTAAACACTCACTACTAATCTCTTTATGAGATTAGAGTCCAAGATACACACTATCACAGTATTAAAACGACAGTAAATAG
>CAWUFW010032676.1:0-13488 GCA_963921515.1 Calotriton arnoldi | reverse complement strand
CAAGACAAATGGAGTGGACCCCACACTATTGTTGAGCAGAAGGGTGAGGTCACTTACTTAGTAGACCTGGGAACACCCAGGAGTCCCCACAGGGTTCTCCATGTCAACAGACTTAAGCCATATGTGGACAGGGCAGACATGGGCTTGCTCATGGCTACTGATGAAGGGCAGGAGGAAGAGAGTGACCCACTCCCTGACCTGCTCTCACAGAACCCTGACGATGGGTCAGTTGATGGTGTAGCCTTGGCAGGCAGCCTCACTACCCAGCAACAAACTGATTGCAGGCAAGTCCTCAATCAGTTTAGACATATGTTTTCTCTGACACCCAGTCAGACCACCTGGTGCACTCATGAAGTGGACACTGGGGACAGTCTGCCTATTAAAAACAAGATTTATAGGCAACCTGACCATGTCAGGGACTGTATCAGGACTGAAGTCCAGAAGATGTTGGAATTGGGAGTGATTGAGCCCTCAGATAGCCCTTGGGCTAGTCCAGTAGTCCTGGTACCTAAACCTCACACCAGTGGTGGGAAAAGAGAGATGAGGTTTTGTGTAGACTACAGGGGCCTCAATGCAGTCACTAGGACTGATGCCCATCCAATACCCAGGGCAGATGAGCTCATAGATACTTTGGCCTCTGCCAAATATCTCAGCACATTTGACCTAACAGCTGGCTACTGGCAGATCAGACTAGCTGATGCTGCAAAGCCCAAAACAGCATTTTCAACCCCTAGTGGGCATTATCAATTTGTGGTGATGCCCTTTGGTCTGAAAAATGCACCTGCCACTTTCCAGAGGTTGGTGAACACAGTTCTCACAGGACTGGAGGCCTATAGTGCAGCTTATCTAGATGATATTGCTGTCTTTAGCTCCACCTGGGAGGATCACCTGGTCCACCTCAGGAATGTTTTACAGGCCCTGCAAAAGGCAGGCCTGACTATCAAGGCCACTAAGTGCCAGATAGGGCAGAGTCAGGTTGTGTACCTGGGCCACCTTGTGGGTGGAGGCCAGGTTCAACCTTTGCAGAGCAAGATCCAGACCATCATGGACTGGACTGCTCCAACTACCCAGACTCAGGTGAGAGCCTTCTTAGGCCTGACTGGGTACTATAGGAGATTTGTCAAGGGGTATGGATCAATAGTGACACCCTTGAATGACTTAACTTCTAAGAAAATGCCCAAAAAGGTTCAGTGGACAGTTAGCTGTCAAAAGGCATTTGATGACCTCAAGCAGGCCATGTGCACTGCTCCAATTCTGCAGAGTCCTGATTACTCCAAGAAGTTCATTGTTCAAACAGATGCATCTGAATTGGGGGTAGGGGCTGTACTGTCACAATTGAATGAAGAAGGTCAGGATCAGCCAGTAGCTTTTATTAGCAGAAGGCTGACCCCTAGAGAGAAACGTTGGTCAGCCATAGAGAGGGAGGCCTTTGCTGTGGTCTGGGCTCTGAAGAAGTTGAGGCCATACTTGTTTGGTACACACTTCCTGGTTCAGACAGACCATAAGCCCCTCTTATGGCTAAAACAAATGAAGGGTGAAAACCCCAAACTGCTTAGGTGGTCCATTTCCCTACAGGGGATGGACTTTACAGTGGAACATAGGCCTGGGAGTAACCATGCGAATGCAGATGGACTCTCTAGGTATTTCCACTTAGAACATGAAGACTTAACTGGGCAAGGTTAGTTTAATGTCCCTACGTTTGGGGGGTTGTGTAGGAGAGTAGGATCTGCTTCACAGGGGTACCCCCACTTTTTGCTGATACTTCACTGGTTTTCGACATTAGTCTGGCTGGGGCCCTGCTATTCAGAACCCCAGCCTAGCTGTTTCCTCTTTAAAAGGGTCTCCATGTGCCTTAGGCACATCTCTGATTGGGATCTGGAGTGCCCTTGTAAGTCCCTAGTATATGGTATACTATGTACCAAGGGCATAGGTACCTCAGAGGCCTGCCAGGGGCTGCAGCATATATTATGCCACCCCTGGTAGGCCATCCAAACTGACACCACAGGTCTGCTACTGCAGCCTGGGTAAGGTGGTGCATGCACCCCTTGCTGTGGTATAGGTTACCTATATCACTAAATGCATACACACATATAAACCTATAAGTCACTCCTAAGGCAGGCCTTATCAATCCTAAAGGCAGAGTGCATGGTTTCTATGTGAGAGGGTGCCCCTGCATGAGCAGGGCCCCTCTGCAGCGTTCGGAGACCATCTCTGATGCTGTTTGTAGTGCAGCCTGACCATATACTCTTAAACGCATTATATCCTCGCGGTAAAATGCTAACTATGGAATGGCTGCACCAAAACATGTCGTGTTTGGTGTCAAACATCTTGGAATACTACCCCCCGCCAATTCTGGCGGCGGGGGTAGCATTCCACCCTTCTAGAGGGAAAGGCATGTTAACTCTGACGAGTCCGGTAACTTCTTTCCAGAGCCCTGGCATCACAAAATGGATGCTACTGCCACAGACACGAGTCTGGCCTCCTGCTGCTGGACGAAACTCCGGCAGGGGAGGCCTGGACAATAGGTTTCCTGTCCCAGGGAGGTGTGACCACCTCCCCAGACAGGACAATGTGTATTGGGGCTGGGCGGGAGCACTTTCGGGTGCTTTGAAGTCCTGCACTGGGGGCACATTTGGTGTCCCTGTGCATACCCCAGTTCAAACCGGATCAGGGGCTTGCAGCCCCTGCTTTGGCGCGAACTGGACAAAGGGAAAGGGGTGTAGCCACCCCTCTGCCCTGACCCACCCATAGGTGGGGCCACAGAGTAGTCCATCCCCTATTTTTGGAATAAAGGTAGGAACCCAGTCCTTAGGACTTTAGATTATACCTGGACGAAACTCTGACACGGAATCCTGGACCTTCGACGCTCTACGACAAGATTAGAGGACTGAAGAATCTCCCTTGGGGTCAAGGAGTGACTCCCCTGCTTGGCAGGCACCAAAGAAGCATCTGTCCGGTTCGCATCACTGAAGCTCCCGTCGGACGCCGAAGTCATCGCATCACCAGAGGTGGATTCTCAGACTTCCCCGAGGCTACCCTGAGTCCCCAGCAAAGCTGAGGCCCGTGGCTATCGTGGGTAACGTGAGACCGTGACCCCTGGACACCGAGCACACTTGCAAGTGCACCATCTTCTGGGTCTCCCAAGAAGTCGTGCTTTGGGCTCCGAGTAGCCCTAGCCTCCAGCACCACCTGCACCGAAGATCACTGGCCCCCACTCCACGAGTGTCCTGTAAGCCAGCTCCACGTGCGGCGTCACGAGGCTCCTTCGCGGTCGCTAGCCCGTTGGCTAGTAGCCCTTACCGAAGGCCAATCTTTTCTTTACTTGGCAGTCTGGTTGCTCCAGGCCTGCCCTCACTTACCCTTGCTGGGTGAGTTCCCCAGACCTTGCTGGTCTGCACCATCGACGATCTTCAGCTACATCGAGACTTGCCGTTGCCAAGGCTTGTTGGGTCCAATCTGGTCGCCGACACCGCAGCACTCGACAGACATCGTGTACCAGCCCGAATCCTGCTCCTGGTCGCCGACAACGCCTCCTGGACCTCGTGGCTGCAGAAACGAGACGACCGTCAACGCACCTGAAGCACTCGACATCGGTGGGCATCTGTCCATCGCCTCCCTGGTCACTGGCTAGTGACCCAGACTCTGTCCCCTCTGCTTTCAGGTTCTTCAGAACTCCGATCCACTCTTGGATCCACCCGGACACTTTTCTCCTGGTCGCCAGCAGCACTTTGCAGCAGATCGCCATTCGAAACGACGACGAAACCCGACCCCGAAAGGCACCTATGCACCCGGCTTCCCTGGGTGAGGTAACACGAGTACTCCGGTGCTCCCGTGGGTAGAGACTCTTCAAAGTCCTAGATCTCAAAGGGTTTTGTCCTAGTCCTCTTTAAAGTGTCCCTTTCCTCTATTTTCCCGATCCCGACTTTCTCCATAGAAGTTAACGGCGTATCGCGGTTGTGTATTTACACTGCACGCGTCTCCCGTGGGTCCCCTGTGTCACTACCTTGGGTGGTTCCTTGTGGTCCAAGCACTTCTAGAGGCTCTAGGCCTAGTGTCTAGTTCAGTCGTGGTTCGCATACCACTTTATTGGTATATGGTTTGGTACGCCCCTAGGGCCCAAACGTGTATTTGTGCTATTACTGTGATTTAAGATCTTATAACCTATGTATTTCGAACTCTAGCCTCATAAAGAGACTAGAGGGGTGTGTTTAGTAATAAATACATATATTTTGAATATATACCTGGTGTGGTGCTCTTTCATTTGGTCACTCAAGAGATTATAGACTGGTAAAACAAGCTGCTTTACATTCCTTCAAGACTTAGCCTGAAGGCTGCTCTCCACAGCTACCACTAGGATAGCTTTCAATAAGGTTGTCTTTAACCTACCTACCATAAGAGTCGATTTGGACTGGTGCAAGGTGCCCACTATAATTAGTGGACAGCATATGCCAGGCCAACTTCTCACATACGCGTCCCCCGTGGGTCCCCTGTGTCACTTCCTTGGGTGGTTCCTTGTGGTCCAAGCACTTCTAGAGGCTCTAGGCCTAGTGTCTAGTTCAGTCGTAGTTCTTATACCACTTTATTGGTATATGGTTTGGTACGCCCCTAGGGCCCAAACGTGTATTTGTGCTATTACTGTGTTTAAATAACTTATAACTTGTGTACTTCGAACTCTAGCCTCATAAAGAGACTAGAGGGGTGTGTTTAGCAATAAATACATATATTTTGAATATATACCTGGCGTGGTGCTCTTTCATTTGATCACTCAAGAGATTATAGACTGGTAAAACAAGCTGCTTTACATTCCTTCAAGACTTAGCCTGAAGGCTGCTCTCCATAGCTACCACTAGGATAGCTTTCAATAAGGTTGTCTTTAGCACGAGGAACGCATCACGGACGCAGAACAACGCATCTCAAACACCGAGTGTAGGAAGGTGGAATCTGACTATATGGTTGCCCCCACTTTTTTTATGGTGTTTTGCTGGTTTATGACTTAGTTGGACTGGGATCCTGCTATTCAGGGCCCCAGTCTATCTGCTTTCTCTGTAAAATGGATTCCATGTGCCTTAGGCACATCTCTGATTGGGATCTGGAGTGCCCTTATAAGTCCCTAGTATATGGTATACTATGTACCAAGGGCATAGGTACCTCAGAGGCCTGCCAGGGGCTGCAGCATGTATTATGCCACCCCTGGAAGGCCATCCAAACTGACACCACAGGTCTGCTACTGCAGCCTGGGTAAGGTGGTGCATGCACTCCTTACTGTGATATAGGTTACCTATATCACGAAATACATACACACCTAGAAACCTATAAGTCACTCCTAAGGCAGGCCTTATCAATCCTAAAGGCAGAGTGCATGGTTCCTATGTGAGAGGGTGCCCCTGCATGAGCAGGGCCCCTCTGCAGCGTTCGGAGACCATCTCTGATGCTGTTTGTAGTGCAGCCTGACCATATACTCTTAAGCGCATTATATCCTCGCGGTAAAATGCTAACTTTGGAATGGCTGCACCTAAACATGTCGTGTTTGGTGTCAAACATCTTGGAATACTACCCCCCGCCAATCCTGGCGGCGGGGGTAGCATTCCACCCTTCTAGAGGGAAAGACATGTTAACTCTGGCTTACCCGGTAACTTCTTTCTGAAGCCCTGGCATCACAAAATGGATGCTGCTGCCACAGACACAAGTCTGGCCTCCTGCTGCTGGACGAAACTCCGGCAGGGGAGGCCTGGACAATAGGTTTCCTGTTGCAGGGAGGTGTGACCACCTCCCCAGACAGGATAATGTGTATTGGGGCTGGGTGGGTGCACTCTTAGAGTGCTTTGAAGTCCTGCACTGGGGGAGCAAAAGGCTCCTCTGTGCATATGCCAGTTCAAACCAGCTCAGGGGCTACCTGCCCCTGCTCTGGCGCGAAACTGGACAAAGGGAAGTGGGTGTAGCCACCCCTCCCTTGACCCTCCCATAGGTGGGGTCATAGAGTTAGTCCCTCCCTGTTTTACTAGTTAAAATGGGGAACCCTTGCCACAGCAAGATTAGATATCCCTGGACTAAACTTTGAAACTGAATCCTGGACCTTCGACGCTCTACATCACGATTAGAGGACTGAAGAATCTCCCTTGGGGTCAAGGAGTGACTCCCCTGCTTGGCAGGCACCAAAAACGATAACGACGGTCGCAAACTACGCCGCTCCCGCCGGAGTCCGAAGTCCCTGCAGCCCAAGAAGTGGATTTCCTGACTTCTCCAAGGCCATCGTGAGTCCCCAGCGAAGCTGAGGCAAGTGGACCCCACGAGTGACGAGGAACCGCGACCCCTGGGTACCGTGCACTATTATCGAGTGCAACCCCTTCACAACGTTCTACGAACCTGTGCTTTGGACCACGTGTGGTCCCAACCTCCAGCAGGAATCCCTCCGAAGATCAGAGGCCTACACCGTCCTGAGTGACCGTGGGCCCCTGTTGAGTGATTCCGCCCGAGGTGTCTTCGCGATCCCTTGCCAGCCGGCTCGTGGGTCCCCAGAAGACTTTCTAAAGAAACCAAAGGGCTCCCCTGGTTGCTCCAGGCCTGCCCTGACTTACCCTCGCTGGGTGAGTTCCCCAGACCTTGCTGGTCTGCACCATCGACGATCTTCAGCTACATCGAGACTTGCCGTTGCCAAGGCTTGTTGGGTCCAATCCGGTCGCCGACACCGCAGCACTCGACAGACATCGTGTACCAGCCCGAATCCTGCTCCTGGTCACCAACAACGCCTCCTGGACCTCGTGGCTGCAGAAACGAGACGACCGTCAACGCACCTGAAGCACTCGACATCGGTGGGCATCTGTCCATCGCCTTCCTGGTCACTGGCTAGTGACCCAGACTCTGTCCCCTCTGCTTTCAGGTTCTTCAGAACTCCGATCCACTCTTGGATCCACCCGGACACTTTTCTCCTGGTCGCCAGCAGCACTTTGCAGCAGATCGCCATAAGAAACGACGACGAAACCCGACCCCGAAAGGCACCTATGCACCCGGCTTCCCTGGGTGAGGTAACACGAGTACTCCGGTGCTCCCGTGGGTAGAGACTCTTCAAAGTCCTAGATCTCAAAGGGTTTTGTCCTAGTCCTCTTTAAAGTGTCCCTTTCCTCTATTTTCCCGATCCCGACTTTCTCCATAGAAGTTAACGGCGTATCGCGGTTGTGTATTTACACTGCACGCGTCTCCCGTGGGTCCCCTGTGTCACTACCTTGGGTGGTTCCTTGTGGTCCAAGCACTTCTAGAGGCTCTAGGCCTAGTGTCTAGTTCAGTCGTGGTTCGCATACCACTTTATTGGTATATGGTTTGGTACGCCCCTAGGGCCCAAACGTGTATTTGTGCTATTACTGTGATTTAAGATCTTATAACCTATGTATTTCGAACTCTAGCCTCATAAAGAGACTAGAGGGGTGTGTTTAGTAATAAATACATATATTTTGAATATATACCTGGTGTGGTGCTCTTTCATTTGGTCACTCAAGAGATTATAGACTGGTAAAACAAGCTGCTTTACATTCCTTCAAGACTTAGCCTGAAGGCTGCTCTCCATAGCTACCACTAGGATAGCTTTCAATAAGGTTGTCTTTAACCTACCTACCATAAGAGTCGATTTGGACTGGTGCAAGGTGCCCACTATAATTAGTGGACAGCATATGCCAGGCCAACTTCTCACATTGGTGTGCAGCGTGTGGGATTCCAGCTTGCTATTGTTTTACCAGATAATCTCAATTGAATTGATCAACTGAAAACCACTAAAGGTACCTAAGGTACATATAATTTAAGCTTAGAATATCAGTAAGTTCTACTGAACTTAGAGTTGTGTGTTAAGGGATAGCACAACCCTTTCTACAACTCAAGAGAGTTTAGTAGGCCACACTAGAGTAGGTAGTGCATACACCACACCACACTAGTAATGTCTTTAAAAGCAGGATCCAAAGATGCCCTGCAGGAAGCCATTGAGCTTCCCCCTCCAAGTATGACACACTCCCATTCTTGGAACTGAGAGCTTTGTGTAACGTGAGGAAATTAAGGACAGGCCAAAGTCCCACCACCCAACACCTCCAGGAGTTGTTGGTGGCTTATGATCTTAGTAAGTCCTCAGAGACTGAAGGGGTAGGAGCAGAGGGTGGGCCAGCAGATGAGGAAGGGGCCAGGGGTACTACTACCCCCAGCCCCCCTCTGAAACTGACCAGGAGGGTGACAATGACCCTGACCTGGAAAACCCAATCCCTTCTGGGGAAGATGAAGATGAGGATCTAGAGAACCACACCTTTGTCCCCCCAGGAAGGATTATGAGTGTGCTCAGAAAGTCTAGGTCTCCTTCTCAGGAGTCTAACCACTCTGGCACCTCAATAGGGAGCTCTGTTTCTTCTCACAGGAGGGAATCCTCTCATGAGAGAAGAAAGAGACTGGTCCAGTATGAGGAAACTCAACTAGAGATCAGGAAGAAGCAATTGGCTTTAGATAGAGAATCCCTAGATCTCCTTAGAGAGAGAAGAAAGTTGGGACTAGAGTCCCATGGTGGCAGCAATATCCCTAGAGATAGGGACAGGTCTTATGACCATAGAAACCTAAACAAGATTGTCCCTCCCTACCAGAGTGGGGATGACATCCACAAATGGATAACTGCACTGGAGAGGGCCTGTAAAGTTCAGAAGGTCCCCCAGAGGCAGTGGGCAGCAATCTTGTGGCTCTCCTTTGCAGACAAAGGTAGAGACAAGCTCCTCACTGTAAGAGAAGAGGATGCTGACAATTACACAGTCTTGAAGAGTGCTCTGATAGATGGGTTTGGCCTAACCACTGAACAGTATAGGTTGAAGTTCAGAGACACCCAAAAAGCTCAGACTCAAGACTGGGTTGATTTTGTAGATTGTGCTACAAAGGCTCTGGAAGGTTGGATACATGGCAACAAAGTGCATGACTTTTTAGGATTGTACAATTTGATTATGAGGGAGCAGATCCTTAATAATTGTCAAAACCAGCTTTTGCACCAGTATCTGGTGGACTCTGATCTGACCTCTCCCCAAGAATTGGGAAAGAAGGCAGACAAATGGGTCAGAACCAGAGTAAAAACTAGAAATCAGGGTGGTGACCAGAAGAAAGATTCTACTAAGTCCCAAGAGAAAGGTGGGGATAAATCTAAGGATAAGTCCCCTACAGGGCCCCAAAATTCCTCTTCTGGGGGTGGGTCCCAAACTCCTTCCTCTCCTGAAAAGAAACCATATTGCCATGTCTGTAAAAAGCCTGGGCACTGGAAAACTGATCCCAGTTGCCCCAGGATTGGCAATAAAGAAAATGTTCCTCCCACAACTACTACCACCCCTCCTGGTACTACCAGTAGTAATCCTCCAGTTGGGAGTAGTGCACCCAAAAAGTTGGGTGCTTTTGCAAGAGGAACAGAGGTGGGCCCTAGTTTAGACAGGGACCCCTCAACAGACTCCTCTGACTCTGATGGTGGTATAGGATTTGCCACCTTTACCATGGGTCCCATAGCATTGGGCAGGTACAGACTGGAGCCAATGATTAATGGTCAGAAAGCTGTGGCATTTAGGGACACAGGGGCTAGTGTCACCATGGTGGCAGGGAAACTAGTCCCCCTCACCAGCTTTTACCTGAGTTTAAATACCAGGTGACCAACATTGATGGTGTCAGAACAGATCACCCCATGGCCATAGTCAATCTCAGCTGGGAGGGGGTCACAGGCCCAAAAGAGTGGCAGTGTCCCCAACCCTACCTGTAGATTGCCTGATGGGCAATGATTTGGAAATTTCAGCCTGGGCTGAAGTTGAACACCAAACCCATCTTAGGATGTTGGGCGTCCCTGCAAAGGTTAGTGGGGCTGTGATGGCCACAGCCCCAGCCCAAGACTTTGGAGAGATGGAGCCTGAAAGAATGGCCCACTCTCCCCCAAAAGAGAGCAAAAGGGTTGAAGAAAAGTCTTCTTCCCCCAGACAGTAGGTAAGGGTCAGCCTCCTCAGGGAACTGACCCTACCCCTAGTGAAGGAACTGCCACAGAGGTAGTCAGGCCTGGCCTGGCCACACCCCTGATGGCAGAGGACCCTTCCACGGTGGTACCCAGTCTGGAGCAGGTAACCTGCCCCTCTCTACCCTGCCTCAGTCAGCCCAGGGCTGCAGAGGTCAGGGAGGTCAGTGGACCCCCCGGGCCCCCTGTCCAGAGGAAGCCCCCCATCAGCAGATTAGGGGCAGCCAGTCTAGTAGCCCTAGCCAGGTGAAAATTCCTCTACACACTGAGGGATCCCCCATACCTTTATGTAGGGACCTCCCCCAGAAGGACTCTGGTAGGCAAGGGCAAACCTGGGACCAGAAGGTTCCAAACCTGCCATGTCCCTCCAGTGTTCCATCCAAAGGGACCCAACCCCCAGCTGTAGGCAGCCAAAGGTTGACCCTTAGAGCAAAGTGCAACTCAGTCATGGAAAGACAGGCATACATGGTGACCAGTGATCTGAGGAAACTGAGGCCAACATTCCTAGGGCCTCACTTCCCTACTCAGACACCTCACCAGCCTTGTACTTTACCTAAGCACACCAGAGGTAGTGATTCCCCATGGTGGAGACCCTCTCATACCCTTAGGGTGAGGGATTGCTTAGTGGACCATAACATAGGGGGCAACCATGCTAGTGCAGGTGCTTCCTTATATGGCCACTTAGTCAATATAGGCTCAACTGGCCAAGGTTAGCCTTATCTCCTTTCGTTTGGGGGGGTTATGTAGGAAGGTGGAATCTGACTATATGGTTGCCCCCACTTTTTTTATGGTGTTTTGCTGGTTTATGACTTAGTTGGACTGGGATCCTGCTATTCAGGGCCCCAGTCTATCTGCTTTCTCTGTAAAATGGATTCCATGTGCCTTAGGCACATCTCTGATTGGGATCTGGAGTGCCCTTATAAGTCCCTAGTATATGGTATACTATGTACCAAGGGCATAGGTACCTCAGAGGCCTGCCAGGGGCTGCAGCATGTATTATGCCACCCCTGGAAGGCCATCCAAACTGACACCACAGGTCTGCTACTGCAGCCTGGGTAAGGTGGTGCATGCACCCCTTACTGTGATATAGGTTACCTATATCACGAAATACATACACACCTAGAAACCTATAAGTCACTCCTAAGGCAGGCCTTATCAATCCTAAAGGCAGAGTGCATGGTTCCTATGTGAGAGGGTGCCCCTGCATGAGCAGGGCCCCTCTGCAGCGTTCGGAGACCATCTCTGATGCTGTTTGTAGTGCAGCCTGACCATATACTCTTAAGCGCATTATATCCTCGCGGTAAAATGCTAACTTTGGAATGGCTGCACCTAAACATGTCGTGTTTGGTGTCAAACATCTTGGAATACTACCCCCCGCCAATCCTGGCGGCGGGGGTAGCATTCCACCCTTCTAGAGGGAAAGACATGTTAACTCTGGCTTACCCGGTAACTTCTTTCTGAAGCCCTGGCATCACAAAATGGATGCTGCTGCCACAGACACAAGTCTGGCCTCCTGCTGCTGGACGAAACTCCGGCAGGGGAGGCCTGGACAATAGGTTTCCTGTTGCAGGGAGGTGTGACCACCTCCCCAGACAGGATAATGTGTATTGGGGCTGGGTGGGTGCACTCTTAGAGTGCTTTGAAGTCCTGCACTGGGGGAGCAAAAGGCTCCTCTGTGCATATGCCAGTTCAAACCAGCTCAGGGGCTACCTGCCCCTGCTCTGGCGCGAAACTGGACAAAGGGAAGTGGGTGTAGCCACCCCTCCCTTGACCCTCCCATAGGTGGGGTCATAGAGTTAGTCCCTCCCTGTTTTACTAGTTAAAATGGGGAACCCTTGCCACAGCAAGATTAGATATCCCTGGACTAAACTTTGAAACTGAATCCTGGACCTTCGACGCTCTACATCACGATTAGAGGACTGAAGAATCTCCCTTGGGGTCAAGGAGTGACTCCCCTGCTTGGCAGGCACCAAAAACGATAACGACGGTCGCAAACTACGCCGCTCCCGCCGGAGTCCGAAGTCCCTGCAGCCCAAGAAGTGGATTTCCTGACTTCTCCAAGGCCATCGTGAGTCCCCAGCGAAGCTGAGGCAAGTGGACCCCACGAGTGACGAGGAACCGCGACCCCTGGGTACCGTGCACTATTATCGAGTGCAACCCCTTCACAACGTTCTACGAACCTGTGCTTTGGACCACGTGTGGTCCCAACCTCCAGCAGGAATCCCTCCGAAGATCAGAGGCCTACACCGTCCTGAGTGACCGTGGGCCCCTGTTGAGTGATTCCGCCCGAGGTGTCTTCGCGATCCCTTGCCAGCCGGCTCGTGGGTCCCCAGAAGACTTTCTAAAGAAACCAAAGGGCTCCCCTGGTTGCTCCAGGCCTGCCCTGACTTACCCTCGCTGGGTGAGTTCCCCAGACCTTGCTGGTCTGCACCATCGACGATCTTCAGCTACATCGAGACTTGCCGTTGCCAAGGCTTGTTGGGTCCAATCCGGTCGCCGACACCGCAGCACTCGACAGACATTGTGTACCAGCCCGAATCCTGCTCCTGGTCGCCAACAACGCCTCCTGGACCTCGTGGCTGCAGAAACGAGACGACCGTCAACGCACCTGAAGCACTCGACATCGGTGGGCATCTGTCCATCGCCTTCCTGGTCACTGGCTAGTGACCCAGACTCTGTCCCCTCTGCTTTCAGGTTCTTCAGAACTCCGATCCACTCTTGGATCCACCCGGACACTTTTCTCCTGGTCGCCAGCAGCACTTTGCAGCAGATCGCCATAAGAAACGACGACGAAACCCGACCCCGAAAGGCACCTATGCACCCGGCTTCCCTGGGTGAGGTAACACGAGTACTCCGGTGCTCCCGTGGGTAGAGACTCTTCAAAGTCCTAGATCTCAAAGGGTTTTGTCCTAGTCCTCTTTAAAGTGTCCCTTTCCTCTATTTTCCCGATCCCGACTTTCTCCATAGAAGTTAACGGCGTATCGCGGTTGTGTATTTACACTGCACGCGTCTCCCGTGGGTCCCCTGTGTCACTACCTTGGGTGGTTCCTTGTGGTCCAAGCACTTCTAGAGGCTCTAGGCCTAGTGTCTAGTTCAGTCGTGGTTCGCATACCACTTTATTGGTATATGGTTTGGTACGCCCCTAGGGCCCAAACGTGTATTTGTGCTATTACTGTGATTTAAGATCTTATAACCTATGTACTTCGAACTCTAGCCTCATAAAGAGACTAGAGGGGTGTGTTTAGTAATAAATACATATATTTTGAATATATACCTGGTGTGGTGCTCTTTCATTTGGTCACTCAAGAGATTATAGACTGGTAAAACAAGCTGCTTTACATTCCTTCAAGACTTAGCCTGAAGGCTGCTCTCCATAGCTACCACTAGGATAGCTTTCAATAAGGTTGTCTTTAACCTACCTACCATAAGAGTCGATTTGGACTGGTGCAAGGTGCCCACTATAATTAGTGGACAGCATATGCCAGGCCAACTTCTCA
>CAWUFW010032675.1:0-13489 GCA_963921515.1 Calotriton arnoldi | reverse complement strand
CAGAGGAGAAGTAAGCAAGGTTGTCAGTCACCCCACATATGCGGCATTGAACACACTCAATATCCCAACATACATCATTATGAGGCACAACTACATGAAGTGTGCAGTTCCGGAAGGACATGTATGGTACATACATGGCCAACATCTGTCAACACGGTCCAACAGGTGGCATCAATTAGTCCCAGGTTGGCCCATTGGATATCATGAGGCCGTGTCACAGTTCCCATCTCCTGCTGCCGTGTCACAATAACCCCCACAGTGACATGTGAGGACAGATGTGCCCCAGGCACCACAGCTCAACGACAGGTACATTCCCAGGGACCCTGTATTGCCACATGGACACTGGCATTACATGGAGTATCATGTATACACCACAGCAAAACAACCATGACCCCCACAGGTAGTGGCCCCACTTGCCACCGCAGGACAGACATGGACGTCTGTGACACACACACGCACAACATCAAAGTCCATGCACGCACAACATGGATGTGGAGACTGTCTCCCATTGTGCACATGAAATCAGAGACATTGTAAACACTACATGCACAAAGACTGTGGAGGACCATCACTATTGTGCCACTGGGACACCCTGGCTCAAACATACCGTCCCACATGGGACTCACGGGGTATGTGACATGACATACACATACACCACCGTGAAATGTGACCATGGCACATGCACAGATATGAACAGTTGCACATCACAGTGGTCATGTACACGTAACCCCCAGGATCCTGTCCCCATGAACACGTGCACAGCCTGGGGGTGGCTGCCCACAGGTGACACCCACAGGACAACATGTACACCATCATACACACAATAGGAAATGCAGCCTTACATGCCTTATGATAAAGTTTGGACAGGCTGTCGTGATGTAGGTGTGCCCCTCACTCCCTGGGAGCTATCTGTGGCTGGCATATGTCCATCTGAGACAGGCATGCTGACATATGCCAGTCACATGTACAGTGATGCGTTGTACTGCAATGGACCGATCGGTGCCCCCGGCCGGCCCATTGCATTCAATGTGTGCGGGTACGCGTTGTACCCCTGTACGTGTTGTACTGCAATGGACCGATCGGTGCCCCGGCCGACCCATTGCATTCAATGTGTGCGGGTACGCGTTGTACCCCTGTACGTGTTGTACCGCAATGGACCGATCGGTGCGCACCCATTGACAATGGGCTTGCCTGGCAACGGACGCGTTTTCGAATTTCGAACGAGTCGGTTGCTGGAAAATCAGTTGGTCACCCACAACAATGTTGCAAAATCATGTATGTCATGAAGTTGAAGATTTGAAGGATGCTGTGGGCGTGTTTTGGTGCTGCTATTCCATGGATTGGCCAGATTCAGAAGATGCAAACGACTTGGACCTATCACTTTGGACACAAGGGACAGTATCTGCCTCTCCAGCACATATATATTGCTGGCTGTTCCCCTGAGAGCTCACTTGCCTGCACTACATGCTCCAGGACGACATCTGCCACTGCACTGCTGCTGTCTCTGCCCCTCTGGACCCTGCAATGGCACGTACTGTGGAGAGAGCCCCAGCCTTCAGCCTTGAAGAGAACCAGGCCCTGCTGGACAGCCTACTTCCACAGTACAGCAAGCTGTATGGGACACCAGGGGAGCAGGTGAGTGTTCTGTGCACTGCCTTTCTGAATGTGCATATTGTCTGACTAGCAAGGCTGAAAGTCTGCATGCCACTGGCTAGCAGGCTCACTGAGTAGTTGTCACCCCCATAGTGTGTAGTGACATGCACTGGACAGGTATGGTGCAGTGACAGTGCATTTGAACAAGGTTTTACTGCCCATGCAATGATACCATGTAGTGACGTCTGGCAAACTGTCCATGGGCAGCTTTGCACTGCCTGTGTACATCATGTGCCCCTGTGATTGAGACATGTATATACAACTGTGTGATGCACGGATATGTTGCATGTGTAGTAATGGCCTTTTCACTTTGTCATCCTGACAGGTTAATGCCCATCGGAAGCAGGAGATCTGGAAGGACATCGTCCGGGCCGTCCGGTCCGTGGGGGTCTACAAGCGCCGGATCCGCAACTGCCAGAAGAGGTGGCAGGGCCTTCGGGCCTGGACCCGGAGGATTGCACGGGTCCAGCTGAAGCTGTCGCCTCCTCGCAGGAGGGGCAGAACACGGACCCTGACCCCCCACATGCTCCAGATCCTGGCGGTGGTGTTTCCAGACCTGGATGGGCAGCTGAAGGCCAGACAGCAGCAAGGAGGGGGTGAGTCAAAGACTGCACTGTGAACTCTGTATTACATGCTTTGTGCCCTCCTCTGGCCTGGTTCAACTGCCACAGTGCAGCAGTCATGTTGTCCAGGAGCCATGTCCCTCTATTGTGCACTGTCCACTGCTCATCTGATACCCAGGTGTGGCCCTTACATTCAGGGAATTGTGTCACTTGGGACTGTGTCCTTGCAGTTTGCTTCACTAAAGGTGGGGGACAGCATCTGTTTCCCTAACTCTGTTGTGGGCATCATGGGTGGGTCCATTGTTCACACAACGCCTGTGTTCGGACATGTGATCTGCGTGTTGCTTTGATATGCGGTCCACTTGCTGAGCTGAGCCACCACATGTGCCTGGGGTATGTGGCACACGCCCATGCAGCGGGTGGGAACAATGTTTGGGCCCCAGGAGTGTGCAGATTACGTGTGTCACACATACATAGCCAGCTATCCACTGTCCAGGGCACATCCCTCATTCATGTGGAGCAGGACAGTCATGCCTACTCCAGGCCATGCAATGCACTCTGTACTCCCACTCCCGTGTATCAGCTGACACATTGTGCACAGTGATTTGACCCCTCAGGTGTCTGCCTCTGTGTCAGTGTGCTGTGGATTAGTTGCCAGGACTGCTGGGGTGTTTCTTGGTAGGGGCTCAGCATGCCCCTGGAGATGTGACCATAGGAGACGATACTTGTGTGTCACATAGGTGTTTGATCAGCTGCCCGTGCAGACTGGGGTATGCGAATGTGAAGTTCAGGCAGCTGTTCCCCATTCACAGCAGATTGTGAGGGGCTCAGGTTCAGAGGGTAGTGTCACAGGTCTCCCATATGTCCAATAGGTATGACCTGGACAGATGAGGGTTAAGATGATGTGTTGTGTGGGGGATGTACATGTGCACTTGTGCAGCTCCAGGACTTGCATTCCCCATGACCTACTATTGTGACACAGTGCATAGTGTTGTTGTCTGGCTGCCAAGTCATACATCACTGAGACAGTGATGTATGACTTAGCAGTCATGCCTCTGCCATGGCATGTGTCAACTTATTGGTGGTCCTGCAGGGGAGTGACATGTGCTACATGCACACCATTGTGGTGATGGCTATCAGAACATGGGTGCATCATGGTGTCTGTCGCTGGTATGCATCACATGCATTTCCTATTTGACTCTGGGCATCCCTTTCATCCGGAAACCTGTACTGACTCAGTGGCAAGAGCTGTGATGTGTGCATGTCCACATGCCACACCGTGTCCTCTGCACTGTCCAACTACTGTGTACTTGGTGCATGTGTCCACACTGGGGTGTTGCAATCCAACAGACACCAGACAGATGGGTGCAAGGCCATGTGGGATGTGAGTGCCATGCTTGGCATCAGACTGACAATTGGCTTCTCCTGTTCAGTTAGGGCACTTTTAGCAATGTACAACTAATGATGCCAGGGCTTGCTCTGTAATGTGCTGTGCTCACAGTGGTGTGTGCGTTTGGTGCAGGTGACTGATGTCTGTCTGTTTCCCCATTGTTTGCAGATACATCCACGGCCACGGAAGGGGACAGCTCCACGGACCAGGAGGAGCCAGAGAGCCAGACTGGGTCAGCAGCCGAGGAGTGGTCGGAGGGACCCAGTGGCACGGAGGGCGAGGGAGCCACACCGAGGAGTCCTCAGCACCATCCACCTCAGCTGAGGACCAGAGCAACTCGGAGGATGACTCCCTTGTGGAGGCGGGTGTCAGCAGCCACCACACCCCAGCTAGTGTTGCTGTCCCCGCCACCACCAGCACCACCACCGCCCTCCCATCGGCTCCCATTCCCCAGGTCCGTGGAGGCTCCCATGTTCGGGAGCGTGTCTCCTTTGGGCCAGGCACCGCACCCCCTGCCCCTGTGTCCCCTGCTGCCCTGAGTGAGGAGTCTGTGTACCTCCTTCACCAGCTCCATGTAGGGCAGACAGCCATGCTGAGTGTCCTCCATGCGCACACCGCACTGTTGACTCAGCTGGTGTCGTTCATGGAGGGCATCTCATCGGGCATGTCTGACCTACAGAGGGGCAATAGGTCCATGGACTCCTCCCTGACGGCAGCAGTGTCCCTCCTCAGACAGTCCCTCACCCCTCCTGCCTCTGCTCCATCCACACTCCCCAGCACCTTACCCGTCCCAAGCACACACACACCGGCACAGGCACACACCAGCACACACACGTCCAGCACACAGACACACACGCCACAAACAAAACGCACACGCACGCACAGTCAGGGGACTGAAACCAGACTCACAGGGGATGGGGCCCTGGTACACACACACGCATCCACGGGCACTGCGCAGTCCTCAGTTGCCTCTCCCTCCAAAGCACCCTCCCTTGCCTCACCTGCAACCCCAAAGACCCAGCGCCTCTTCCTCAGTGACCTCGGCCTCTTCCCCTCCGATCCAGCTGCTCCAGCATCCAGGGTGAAGAGGAAGCCCCCACACGGAGCAGAGTGCCCCTCGCCCCCGGACACCCTCCCCCAGGTGCAGACAGACTGAGGCCCCCACCCGCAAGTCCCCCGGAGTGGTAAGAGCAAGACCCCGCCGCCGCCCTGCAGCTCAAGCACCAGGTCTCCTTCCTCCATCCCTCAGGCCCCCACTCCACAGGTGCCCCCACCACACCCTGCCCCAGGTTCCCCCACCCACAGATATACCATCCCCAAGAGGCTCCGGCCTTCTCCCCCTGCCACTTGCTCTCCCGGCACCACACCCCCCGCTGCGCTTGTCTGTGCCACTGATGTGGTGAGGGTGTCCTCCCCCTCTGTCCAGCCCACCTTGCCTGTTCCCCATTCTCCTCCCCTGGTGGTAGGCACTGCAGTGGAGTCCACTACCACCCTGTCTGACTTGGGCACTGCAGTGGCGGACCTGTCCACTCCATCTGCAGGGTCCACTGCAGTCGTGCCGGCACCCACAACATCTGAGCCATGCCCCCAGTTGTGCCGGCACACACCATGTCAGACACCTCCACTGCAGTTGTCAGTGGCTCTCCAGCACCCACCACCCCTTCCCTGCTTCCTCCTGGTGAGCCCTGATCCTGTCCCTGCGGTGCCTGGCCTACCCCCGGTTGCCCCTCCTAGTGGATTGTCCCTGGTTTTGTGCAGGCATGTGTAGGGTGGCATCTGCCACTGTCACCCACTTGTGACTTTGTTGATGGACTGGCCATTGGCCTTTGTTTATGTTCTACCGGACTTCTACTTTTAATGCCACATATGCTGAATAAAGCAACTTTCTGTTCTCTAGTGCTTTTGCTTCTGATGTACATGATGTTGATGATGCTAACCATGCCCTTGCTGCAGTGATGGTGATATTTGGTCTCATGATAATGAAGTGTTACTGTGCAGGAACCCATGTGGTCCAGGGGAATGTGTCCTATCCTGTGGTGTATCCATGTCATCCATAGCAGCATCTGAGGGTGTCATGTGTTCAGTATTTGGCAATGGGATTTCCTACTTAGATTGGCTATTTCACATCTGTGGCTTCCACCCCTGCACATCTGTTGTGCCTGCCATTGTTCAATTCGTCTACTTCCCTGACCGTGTGGCCATCTCCAGTGGACATGCAGGTTTGGGCATCAATGGGGAAGGACTCATCTGTGTTGTCAGTGCAACATTGCTATACAAGTGTGTTGGATCTGTGCTGATGATTCCGTTGGCACTTCCATGACCAGGCTGATGTTACGGGAGCCCTCATTTGGTGCTAATTGTTGATTGTGTGACCAAGTGCTCAGCTGACATGATGGGGCCCTACTGAGGCAACATATGGCACAGCTTTCCTCACACAGGAGTGGAGTCCCCTCATGGCAGTGTGTACTCCTGTGACATTCCCTGCGCCCACGGTGTGTGTTGTATGTGCATGTCTGTGTGTTGACTTCCGTTTAGCTGTGCATGCTGTGATCCCTAGTGTTGTACCTGTTTGTGATGCTAGCTGAGTTGAGCTATGTTCCCCAAAGTCTTCTCCCTGGGTTCTCTGTGATGTGGGTGCATGGCACATTACTGGTCATCAGGGTGTCACCCATAGGTGTGTTTGCTGTCAGGGCTGAGTTTGTGTGCAGACGCAGATGGGTCACAGTCAGGTTTCCCCTTGTCACTTGTTGTTTGCCCCTGTCATGTGATTTCCAGTTTGTGTTATCTTTCAGTGATTGTGACACGTTGTGTGTGTGACTGCTGGCACTCCTCAGGGTCCGGGCTGCAATGTTGGTTGTTGTCTATGTGTGTTCTTTGTGGGTGACCTTGGCTTCTTCATTGGTGTGTGACTGTGGCTGGGATCCCATTGGTTGGTGTGGTATTGCCGTCATGTCCATGTACAGCGTAGTGTGCAGTGTGTCAGACATTCAGGAGTCTTGTTGAGTGTCCATGTGTGATGTGTTTCTGCACCTTGGTTCCCACCCACCACCCTGGAATAGTCATGGGTGCATGTGCAATGTCACCAGTGCATGTGTGCTTCACTGCTGCACATTGTTGGAGGTCGAGGGGTGTGGTGTTGAGTGTGTGCAGATGAGAGTTGTTGCCCGGCTAGGCCCCTGCCTCCATGTTGGCCTTGGCTTACTGGCCATGCTGTTTGATTTGTGCTTGTGTAGGTGTGATGGTAGTTAGTTGCTCAGGACACATGACTGTGGTTCACAGTGTGAACCACATTTAGCTTTGTCATCACAGTGGGATTGTAATGCAGCCCAGGGTCACCACATTGTGGGGGCCCTGGGGGTGGTGCTGTGGTGTGTCTGTGTCTTGCTGTGTCAGTTGCTGTCCCTACGTGCCTGTGTGACATGTGTGATTTGTGCTCCCTCTCATCTGACAATGCCTGCTTGCCCACATAGGGGATTTGGATCCATGAGTTACCTTTGTGTGGCACTGTATGCACATCTGTATGATTGGTATTCAGGTCTCCTCATGTGTTGTGTGGTTGCCTGGGGACACTGGCACCCCCCTCACCTGTTGTGTATGATGTGCAGTGTGGGTCTGCCTGTTTGTGTTTGGGCATCTGCACCACTGCATTGGCATATCTTGGGTGTGCCATTGGCTGTATGTAGTTTGGTGGGTTTCCCCTGCTGTCCCTGGGACTCCTAGGTCATCGGTCAGCACAATGATCATGGTTTGTGTGTCCCATTGCTGCCATTGTATGGTATCTGTTCACCTCACATCTGCAGTCTCCACAGGGTATCTGCATGTGTGTGCCCATTGGTGCAAATATGTGGGTCTGCATTCTGATGGTCACTTCTGTCATTGTGTCATTGATGATTGTTGACGGTGTCAGCCCCCATGGGTGTTGTTTGTCTGCACATGGCCAAAGGTATGTCTTATTTGCACTGCAGTATTTGGCTCCCCCAATTTATGTTGCAATGGGACACATACACTACTTTGCCACTGATGTGTTTGTTGTTCTGTGACCAGGAATCATCCATGCAGTTTGGCAGTTGCACCTCTTTCTTTGTCAACACTTACCTTTTGGTCACTGTGATGATGGGGGTTTGGACCCCATTGCCACAATGTTCGAAATGTGCTTCAGCTATGGACCCCACACTTACCTTTTGGTCACTGTGATGATGGGGGTTTGGACCCCATTGCCACAATGTTCAAAGTGTGCTTCAGCTATGGACCCCACACTTACATTTTGGTCACTGTGATGATGGGGGTTTGGACCCCATTGCCACAATGTTCAAAATGTGCTTCAGCTATGGACCCCACACTTACCTTTTGGTCACTGTGATGATGGGGGTTTGGACCCCATTGCCACAATGTTCAAAGTGTGCTTCAGCTATGGACCCCACACTTACATTTTGGTCATTGTGATGATGGGGGTTTGGAACCCATTGCCACAATGCTCAAAGTGTGCTTCAGCTATGGACCCCACACTTACCTTTTGGTCACTGTGATGATGGGGGTTTGGACCCCATTGCCACAATGTTCAAAGTGTGCTTCAGCTATGGACCCCACACTTACATTTTGGTCACTGTGATGATGGGGGTTTGGAACCCATTGCCACAATGCTCAAAGTGTGCTTCAGCTATGGACCCCACACTTACCTTTTGGTCACTGTGATGATGGGGTTTGGACCCCATTGCCACAATGTTCAAAGTGTGCTTCAGCTATGGACCCCACACTTACATTTTGGTCACTGTGATGATGGGGGTTTGGACCCCATTGCCACAATGGTCATGGCCTGCTTGCATTGTGGGTGCCACACACATATATGTGTGGCACATGTGCTAGGGGGTCACATTGTATGTTCAAAGTCATGTTCGGTGTTGTAGGCATTTGACACAGTCTACACACGCTTGTCATGGTGTTGGGGGATGTCTTCTTCTTGCATTCCCTAGGTTGTGGTGTGCTGGTTGTGTCATGCATTGTCCATCCTATGAGTGGGGGTGGTAGTAGTGGTAGGCATCCAGCCCCCTGGGTGAGGGTGGTAGTAGTGGTAGGCATCCAGCCCCCCTGGCTAAGGGTGGTAGTAGTGGTAGGCATCCAGACCCCCTGGGTGAGGGTGGTAGTAGTGGTAGGCATCCAGGCCCCCTGGCTAAGGGTGGTAGTAGTGGTAGGCATCCAGCCCCCTGGCTAAGGGTGGTAGTAGTGGTAGGCATCCTGCCCCCTGGGTAAGGGTGGTGGTAGGCATCCAGCCCCCCTGGCTAAGGGTGGTAGTAGTGGTAGGCATCCTGCCCCCTGGGTAAGGGTGGTAGTAGTGGTAGGCATCCAGCCCCCCTGGCTAAGGGTGGTAGTAGTGGTAGGCATCCTGCCCCCTGGGTAAGGGTGGTAGTAGTGGTAGGCATCCAGCCCCCCTGGCTAAGGGTGGTAGTAGTGGTAGGCATCCAGCCCCCCTGGGTGAGGGTGGTAGTAGTGGTAGGCATCCAGCCCCCCTGGCTAAGGGTGGTAGTAGTGGTAGGCATCCAGCCCCCTGGGTGAGGGTGGTAGTAGTGGTAGGCCTCCAGCCCCCCTGGGTGAGGGTGGTAGTAGTGGTAGGCATCCTGCCCCCCTGGGTAAGGGTGGTAGTATTGGTAGGCATCCAGCCCCCCTGGCTAAGGGTGGTAGTAGTGGTAGGCATCCTGCCCCCCTGGGTAAGGGTGGTAGTAGTGGTAGGCATCCAGCCCCCCTGGCTAAGGGTGGTAGTAGTGGTAGGCATCCTGCCCCCCTGGGTAAGGGTGGTAGTAGTGGTAGGCATCCAGCCCCCTGGGTGAGGGTGGTAGTAGTGGTAGGCATCCTGCCCCCCTGGGTAAGGGTGGTAGTAGTGGTAGGCATCCAGCCCCCTGGCTAAGGGTGGTAGTAGTGGTAGGCATCCTGCCCCCCTGGGTAAGGGTGGTAGTAGTGGTAGGCATCCAGCCCCCTGGCTAAGGGTGGTAGTAGTGGTAGGCATCCTGCCCCCTGGGTAAGGGTGGTAGTAGTGCTAGGCATCCAGCCCCCCCTGGCTAAGGGTGGTAGTAGTGGTAGGCATCCTGCCCCCCCCTGGGTAAGGGTGGTAGTAGTGGTGGGCATCTGGCACCCCCTGGGTATGGGTGGTAGTAGTGGTAGGCATCCAGCCCCCCTGGGTGAGGGTGGTAGTAGTGGTAGGCATCTGGCACCCCTGGCTAAGGGTGGTGGTAGGCATCCAGCCCCCCTGGCTAAGGGTGGTAGTAGTGGTAGGCATCCAGCCCCCCTGGGTGAGGGTGGTAGTAGTGGTAGGCATCCAGCCCCCCTGGCTAAGGGTGCTAGTAGTGGTAGGCATCCAGCCCCCCTGGGTGAGGGTGGTAGTAGTGGTAGGCATCTGGCACCCCCTGGCTAAGGGTGGTGGTAGGCATCCAGCCCCCTGGCTAAGGGTGGTAGTAGTGGTAGGCATCCAGCCCCCCTGGGTGAGGGTGGTAGTAGTGGTAGGCATCCAGCCCCCCTGGCTAAGGGTGGTAGTAGTGGTAGGCATCCTGCCCCCCTGGCTAAGGGTGGTGGTAGGCATCCAGCCCCCTGGCTAAGGGTGGTAGTAGTGGTAGGCATCCAGCCCCCCTGGGTGAGGGTGGTAGTAGTGGTAGGCATCCAGCCCCCCTGGCTAAGGGTGGTAGTAGTGGTAGGCATCCAGCCCCCTGGGTGAGGGTGGTAGTAGTGGTGGGCATCCAGCCCCCTGGCTAAGGGTGGTAGTAGTGGTAGGCATCCTGCCCCCCCTGGGTAGGGGTGGTGGTGCGCATTCAGGCCCCTGTGTGCATATGTGGCATTGGTGATGGGCATCCCGCCCCTATGGTGCTGCTGTTGCTGGTGTAAGTATATTCTGCATCCCTCTGTGTGTGTGTGATGTGTCGTGTACGTGTTGTATGTGTTTTGTGGTTGGTGTCTGACTTACCTTCTGCGCCGTACACGTCCGTGCCTGTTCCGGTAGTAAATGTAGAATATTGGTATGATCGGGACGAAGGGATTCATGGTTGGTTCGTGTCGTTCGTCCTTCTCGTTGCTTCGCGTCGTCCTCGTCGCTTCGCGTCGTCCTCGTCGCTTCGCCTCGTCCTCGTCGCTGGCGTGTTCGTCTCGGAGCCGTGGATCGTGTTGTGGCGCGAATCGGAGCTTATGTGCGCCTCTCCCGGATGCTTTGACGTGCCGTGCGTAGCGACGGGTTCGGCGCGTACGGAAAGCGCATCGTACTCGTTCGGCCGGACGGAGCTGCATTTTTCCTTCCGTGCGACTCGATTCTGCGTTTCCGGATTCGCCTCGGTCGGGGAACAGGACCTGGTTTGGGTGAGTACAGCTCGGCCGGATTCTTTGCTGTTGTGCGCATCGTACTTACTCGTTCGGTGTGCTGTACGGATCGGTCGGGAAACAGGCTTTCGCATGGCTTTTTTCCCGACCGAATGGTGTTGGGTGCGCCTCCGACCGAGATCGGAATCGGCCCCTTAGTCTCCAAACTATACAAACTATTACAAGAAGACATAGCAGGGAACACTGAAAAAGCTAGAGAAAGATGGAATGTCTATCTAGAAGCACCACTGGATGCGATTGAATGGAGCACTTGCTGTACACTGACAGGAATGCTGACTCCTAATGGGAACTTGAGAATCATACATTACAAATATTTGCACCAAACATACCACACTCCCCTGAAGCTGAAGAAATGCGGATTGAGGGAGGATGCGCGATGCAAAAGATGTGGGTCAGACAATGCAGATTTTATCCATCTAGCATGGCGCTGCGCAAAGGTTCAGGAATACTGGATAGAAGTAATGAAAATCTTAAGCAAAATACTAGCAAGTACCATAGACTGTACAATACAGGTCTGCCTTCTAGGGTTGGTGAAACATTTGCGCTCCGTGAAGAAAAAGCTATGCACTATAGCAATACTATTAGCAAAAAGACGAATATCCATTTGTTGGGATGGTAAAAATAGTCCAAACAGATGTGGTTGCAAGATATGGTGTATTGTAAGGACACATTAAAAACTTATGAAGAGGAGCTTCCATCTGGCTCAAAACCAAGAGACTATTGGGCACCACTCACAGACTTTTTGCGGTCTCATCCAGACATTTTAAAACCTGCCAATGTGTAAATGTCCTTGTTTTACTGAAAGATGTGTATTTATCCAAAATATTGTACGTAAATAGACTAGACTTTAGACAGTTCTACAGTAGTCTCAAATGACAGTAATGCCTGTATGTTACACGATTTTCTGTTGTTTTGCAATAAAAATCTTTAATAAAAAAAATAAAAAAAAATGTTTTGTATAAATGTTTGAGCCATTTATACGTGGCATGACTGACGAAAACATGTATCCGTGCATTTGAAGCTGATAGATGCACACAACCTGATGCAAAACCTATGTATGCTTTATTCTCAAATGTTTCAAGCAAGTATAAATGGTCACAAACACACCCAGTACTTGGCACAAATGTTGTTTGCACTGTGGTGTTGCTGTGCACTTTGTTACCGCCCAAATAAATAAAGGTAACAACAAACCAGTTGGAGTTGCAATGGCCAACTACAATACCAATAAAACGAGCATTGTACGCACTTCCATAGAATAAATATTTTACTGTAATCAATAAAAAGCTGCATATACAGGTCACCACCCCTCTACTATGTCTCTTAGGTAAGATCATCTGGTGAACCATTGGTTGCGAAGGATTTAAGTTATCTATGCAACACATTATTAACATCCTTGTGTTCATCGATAATCGCATTTGACTGTGTATGGTCTTCCTTTACTGATATATCTATTAAGTATCTTTCCCGCAAATTGACCAGTAGGGTGTTCAGCATAGCCGTGAAAATGCAATTCAATGTCAGGCTAACAGTAGAGTCATTTACAGAAATTGTCACACAGAGTCCCTCCTGCCAGCCCATGGGATCGAACCCAACACCTTGCAGCAACAAACAATCAAAATTGCTTTTAGTTGAATCCAGCATCTTCTTAAATACTCACAACCAAAGTTTCACGATTTGAGCAGCGCCAAACTAAATGATCAAACCAACATGCAATTTCCGGGCCTTTGGGGCAGTGATTGCACAGAAACTAATAAAGCGAACATAGTTTCACCAGAATTATGTATACCCGGTGCAGGATCTTGAACTGAATTAATGTATGCCGGACATTGCAAGATACTATTTTGACACCAGAGAAGCATTTCCTCCTTTAAATGTTTAAATGTCACTTAGCAGAAAAGCTTCATCCAAATTCCATCTTCCCAGGGCTGAAGAACCCATAATTGGAGTAACATCGATAATCATGCTATACAGGGATGGAACCTGGATGTGCGTTTTTCTATGGAAACAAATACCTTGAATGTCCCATCATTGAAAAGCTTACCCCTGTCAATAGCTCACAGTCCTAAAAGCATAGAAGTGTCCCAACTCTTGTGTCAGGAGAAATATGGAAACCGCTCCAATGATATTAAATACAATATGAGCTTTATTTTGAGAATCACCTCTTAAGATCTTCCCAATCGGGGCCGCTTGTAATTCTAACCCTTTTACTTTTCAATATGTTATGTGAGGAGGGATATTGTTATCTGAACAAACCTCTGAATATGTTGCAGTTTTTTTGGCCTTGTATTATTCTAGAACACTGGGGACTCCTAGGCCGTCTAAATCATCTGCCCCTAGCTGAATTTGTTTTTTAATCCAAGGCGTCTTGCTATCACAGGTGTAACTCCCAATATTTTATCTATGCTGTTAGGGTATAATTGGTGCTTTTAGTAAAATCAAAGAATACTTTGGACTGTCATACTGATCCAGCAGAAGCCCCCCCCAAGACTGAATATGTCACAACAATGGGTCCATATACATTCCATACAAA
>CAWUFW010032674.1:0-13489 GCA_963921515.1 Calotriton arnoldi | reverse complement strand
TGTGTGCTTCGTTCGGTGCACGTATTACTAATAGGGCAGGGGGATTAAAACTACCTCTTAAAACGCGCTACAGGGCGCGTTTGCACAGTGGTGAAGGGAGGGGGGCCTGAGGTGACATGTGTGCAAACGCGCCCCGTGGCGCGTTTTAAGTTGCGGGATTAAGTCCTCTTGAATCCTGAGGGTCCCTGGGCCCAACTAGCCCCCCAGGTACCTACAGTTAGGACCACAGAGCTGAGTTGCAGAGAGGCGTTCCGAGACCACGCACCTTTTTTCACCTCTCTGCAACGCAACTCTGTTGTGCTTACTGAAGGTACCTGGTGGGCTAGTTGGCCCCAGGGTCCCTCAGGATTCAAGGGGAATTAATTCCCCAACTTAAAACGCACCACAGGGCTTGTTTGTGCACATGTCACCTGAGGCCCCGCCCCCTCCCTTCACCACTGTGCAAACGCGCCCCGTGGCGTGTTTTAAGTTGGGGGATTAGGTCACCTTGAATCCGGAGGGTCCCTGGGGCCCAACTAGCCCACCAGGTACTTCCAGTAAGCACCACAGGCCTGCGTTGCAACGCCTGTAACAAATTGTGCAGTTGTGTTTAGGTAGTGAAGGGGGTCGTGCTGGGGGTAGTGTTTTAGGGTTTAGGGTAGTGCAGTGGTGTTTGTGTAGTGTAGGGTGTCATGCTGGGGGTAGATTTAGGGTTTAGGGTAGTGCAGTGGTGTTTGGGTAGTGTAGGGGGCGTGCTGGGGGTAGTGGTTTAGGGTTTAGGGTAGTGCAGTGGTGTTTGGGTAGTGTAGGGGGTACTGCTGGGGGTAGTGTTTTAGGGTTTACGGTAGTGCAATGGTGTTTGGGTAGTGTAGGGGGTACTGCTGGGGGTAGTGTTTTAGTGTTTAGGGTAGTGCAGTGGTGTTTGGGTAGTGTAGGGGGTACTGCTGGGGGTAGTGTTTTAGGGTTTAGGGTAGTGCAGTGGTGTTTGGGTAGTGTAGGGGTTCGTGCTGGGGTAGTTTTTTAGGGTTTAGGGTAGTGCAGTGGTGTTTGTGTAGTGTAGGGGGTAGTGTTTTAGGGTTTAGGGTAGTGCAGTGGTGTTTGTGTAGTGTAGGGGGTCGTGTTTTAGGGTTTAGGGTAGTGCAGTGGTGTTTGTGTAGTGTAGGAGGTCGTGTTATAGGGTTTAGGGTAGTGCAGTTGGCTTTGGGTAGTGTAGGGAGTCGTGTGGGGGTAGTGTTTTAGGGTTTAGGGTAGTGCAGTGGTCTTTGGGTAGTGTAGGGGGTCATGCGGGGGTAGTGTTTTAGGGTTTAGGGTAGTGCATTGGTGTTTGGGTAGTGTGGGGGTTCATGCGGGGGGTAGTGTTTTAGGGTCTAGGGCAGTGCAGTCGTGTTCGGGTAGTGTAGGGGGTCGTGCTGGGGGAGTATTTTAGGGTAGTGCAGTGGTGTTCGGGTAGTGTAGGGGGTCATGCTGGGGGTAGTGTTTTAGGGTTTAGGGCAGTGCAGTGGTGTTCGGGCAGTGTAGGGGGTCGTGCTGGGGTGGTGTTTCAGGGTTTAGGGCAGTGCAGTGGTGTTCGTGCAGTGTTGGGGGTCATGCAGGGGGTGGTGTTTCAGGGTTTAGGGCAGTGCAGTGGTGTTCGTGCAGTGTAGGGGGTCGTGCAGGGGGTGGTGTTTCAGGGTTTAGGGCAGTGGTGTTCGGACAGTGTAGGGGGTCGTGCTGGGGGTGGTGTTTCAGGGTTTGGGGCAGTGCAGTGGTGTTCGGGCAGTAAAGGGGGTCGTGCTGGGGGTGGTGTTTCAGGGTTTTGGGCAGTGCAGTGGTGTTTGGGCAGTGTAGGGGGTCGTGTGGGTGGTGTTTCAGGGTTTAGGGCAGTGCAGTGGTGTTCGGGCAGTGTAGGGGGTCGTGCAGGGTTGTGGTGTTTCAGGGTTTAGGGCAGTGCAGTGGTGTTTGGGCAGTGTAGGGGGTCGTCCTGGGGGTGGTGTTTCAGGGTTTAGGGCAGTGCAGTGGTGTTCGGGCAGTGTAGGGGGTGGTGCAGGGGGTGGTGTTTCAGGGTTTAGGGCAGTGCAGTGGTGTTCGGGCAGTGTAGGGGGTCGTGCTGGGGGTGGTGTTTCAGGGTTTAGGGCAGTGCAGTGGTGTTCGGGCAGTGTAGGGGGTCGTGCTGGGGGTGGTGTTTCAGGGTTTATGGCAGTGCAGTGGTATTCCGGCAGTATAGGGGGTCGTGCAGGGGGGTGGTGTTTCAGGGTTTAGGGCAGTGCAGTGGTGTTCGGGCAGTGTAGGGTGTCGTGCTGGGGGTGGTGTTTCAGGGTTTAGGGCAGTGCAGTGGTGTTCGGGCAGTGTAGGGTGTTGTGCTGGGGGGTGGTGTTTCAGGGTTTAGGGCAGTGCAGTGGTGTTCGGGCAGTGTAGGGGGTCATGCAGGGGGTGGTGTTTCAGGGTTTAGGGCAGTGCAGTGGTGTTTGGGCAGTGTAGGGTGTCGTGCAGGGGGTGGTGTTTCAGGGTTTAGGGCAGTGCAGTGGTGTTCGGCCAGTGTAGGTGGTCTTGCTGGGGGTGGTGTTTCAGGGTTTAGTGCAGTGGTGTTCGGGCAGTGTAGGGGTCTTGCTGGGGTGGTGTTTCAGGGTTTAGGGCAGTGCAGTGGTGTTCGGGCAGTGTAGGGGGTCTTGCTGGGGCTGGTGTTTCAGGGTTTAGGGCAGTGCAGTGGTGTTCGGGCAGTGTAGGGGGTCTTGCTGGGGCTGGTGTTTCAGGGTTTAGGGTAGTGCAGTGGTGTTCGGGCAGTGTAGGGGGTCGTGCTGGGGCTGGTGTGTGAGGGTTTAGGGCAGTGCAGTGGTCTTTCGGCAGTGTAGGGGGTCGTGCTGGGGCTGGTGTTTCAGGGTTTAGGGCAGTGCAGTGGTTTTCGGGCAGTGTAGTTGGTCGTGCTGGAGCTGGTGTTTCAGGGTTTACGGCAGTGCAGTGGTTTTCGGGCAGTGTAGGTGGTCGTGCTGGGGCTGGTGTTTCAGGGTTTAGGGCAGTGCAGTGGTGTTCGGGCAGTGTACGGGGTTGTGCTGGGGCTGGTGATTCAGGGTTTAGAGCAGTGCAGTGGTGTTCGGGCAGTGTAGGGGGTCGTGCTGGGGGTGGTGTTTCAGGGTTTAGGGCAGTGCAGTGGTGTTCGGGCAGTGTAGGGAGTCGTGCTGGGGGTAGTGTTTCAGGGTTTAGGGCAGTGCAGTGGTGTTCGGGCAGTGTAGGGGGTCGTGCTGGGGGTGGTGTTTCAGGGTTTAGGGCAGTGCAGTGGTGTTCGGGCTGTGTAGGGGGTCTTGCTGGGGGTGGTGTTTCAGGGTTTAGGGCAGTGCAGTGGTGTTCGGGCAGTGTACAGGGTTGTGCTGAGGCTGGTGTGTCAGGGTTTAGGGCAGTGCAGTGGTGTTCGGGCAGTGTAGGGGGTCGTGCTGGGGGTGGCGTTTCAGGGTTTAGGGCAGTGCAGTGGTGTTTGGGCAGTGTAGGGGGTCGTGCTGGGGGTAGTGTTTCAGGGTTTAGGGCAGTGCAGTGGTGTTCGGGCAGTGTAGGGGGTCGTGCTGGGGGTGGTGTTTCAGGGTTTAGGGCAGTGCAGTGGTGTTCGGGCAGTGTAGGGGGTCTTGCTGGGGGTGGTGTTTCAGGGTTTAGGGCAGTGGTGTTCGGGCAGTGTAGGGGGTCTTGCTGGGGGTGATGTTTCAGGGTTTAGGGTAGTGCAATGGTGTTCGGGCAGTGTAGGGGGTCTTGCTGGGGGTAGTGTTTCAGGGTTTAGGGCAGTGCAGTGGTGTTCGTGCAGTGTAGGGGGTCATGCTGGGGGTGGCGTTTCAGGGTTTAGGGCAGTGCAGTAGTGTTCGGGCAGTGTAGGGGGTCGTGCAGGGGGTGGTGTTTCAGGGTTTAGGGCAGGGCAGTGGTTTTCGGGCAGTGTAGGGGGTCATGCTGGGGGTGGTGTTTCAGGGTTTAGGGCAGTGCAGTGGTGTTCGGGCAGTGTAGGGGTCGTGCACAGGGTGGTGTTTCAGGGTTTAGGGCAGTGCAGTGGTGTTCGGGCAGTGTAGTGGGTCGTGCTGGGGCTGGTGTTTCAGGGTTTAGGGCAGTGCAGTGGTGTTCGGGCAGTGAAGGGGGTCTTGCTGGGGGTGATGTTTCAGGGTTTAGGGCAGTGGTGTTCGGGTAGTGTAGGGGGTCTTGCTGGGGGTGATGTTTCAGGGTTTAGGGCAGTGCAGTGGTGTTCGGGCAGTGTAGGGGGTCTTTCTGGGGGTAGTGTTTCAGGGTTTAGGGCAGTGCAGTGGTGTTCGTGCAGTGTAGGGGGTCGTGCTGGGGATGGTGTTTCAGGGTTTAGGGCAGTGCAGTAGTGTTCGGGCAGTGTAGGGGGTCATGCAGGGGGTGGTGTTTCAGGGTTTAGGGCAGTGCAGTGGTGTTCGGGCAGTGTAGGGGGTCATGCTGGGGGTGGTGTTTCAGGGTTTAGGGCAGTGCAGTGGTGTTCGGGCAGTGTAGGGGGTCATGCTGGGGCTGGTGTTTCAGGGTTTAGGGCAGTGCAGTGGTGTTCGGGCAGTATAGGCGGTCGTGCTGGGGCTGGTGTTTTAGGGTTTAGGGTAGTGCAAAGGTGTTAGGGCAGTGTAGCGGGTCGTGCTGGGGCTGGTGTTTCAGGGTTTAGGGCAGTGCAGTGGTGCTCAGGGAGTGTAGGGGGTCATGCTGGGAGTGGTGTTTCAGGGTTTAGGGTAGTGCAGTGGTGTTCGGGCAGTGTAGGGGGTCGTGCTGGGGCTGGTGTTTCAGGGTTTAGGGCAGTGCAGTGGTGTTCGGGCAGTGTACGGGGTTGTGCTGGGGCTGGTGTTTCAGGGTTTTGGGCAGTGCAGTGGTGTTCGGGCAGTGTAGGGGGTCGTGCTGGGGGTGGGGTTTCAGGGTTTAGGGCAGTGCAGTGGTGTTCGGGCAGTGTAGGGGGTTGTGCTGGGGCTGGTGTTTCAGGGTTTAGTGCAGAGCAGTGGTGTTCGGGCAGTGTAGGGGGTCGTGCTGGGGCTGGTGTTTCAGGGTTTTGGGCAGAGCAGCGGTGTTCGGGCATTGTAGGGGGTCGTGCTGGGGGTGGTGTTTCAGGGTTTAGGGCAGTGCAGTGGTGTTCGGGCAGTGTAGGGGTCTTGCTGGGGGTGGTGTTTCAGGGTTTAGGGCAGTGGTGTTCGGGCAGTGTAGGGGGTCTTGCTGGGGGTGATGTTTCAGGGTTTAGGGCAGTGCAGTGGTGTTCAGGCAGTGTAGGGGTCTTGCTGGGGGTAGTGTTTCAGGGTTTAGGGGAGTACAGTGGTGTTCGTGCAGTGTAGGGGGTCATGCTGGGGGTGGTGTTTCAGAGTTTAGGGCAGTGCAGTAGTGTAGGGGGTCATGCTGGGGGTGGTGTTTCAGGGTTTAGGGCAGTGCAGTGGTGTTCGGGCAGTGTAGGGGGTCATGCAGGGGGTGGTGTTTCAGGGTTTAGGGCAGTGCAGTGGTGTTCGGGCAGTGTAGGGGGTCGTGCTGGGGGTGGTGTTTCAGGGTTTAGGGCAGTGTAGGGGGTCGTGCAGGGGGTGGTGTTTCAGGGTTTAGGGCAGTGCAGTGGTGTTCGGGCAGTGTAGGGGGTCGTGCTGGGGCTGGTTTTTCAGGGTTTAGGGCAGTGCAGTGGTGTTTGGGAAGTGTAGGGGGTCTTGCTGGGGGTGATGTTTTAGGGTTTAGGGCAGTGCAGTGGTGTTCGGGCAGTGTAGGGGGTCTTGCTGGGGGTAGTGTTTCAGGGTTTAGGGCAGTGCAGTGGTGTTCGTGCAGTGTAGGGGGTTGTGCTGGGGATGGTGTTTCAGGGTTTAGGGCAGTGCAGTAGTGTTCGGGCAGTGTAGGGGGTCGTGCAGGAGGTGGTGTTTCAGGGTTTAGGGCAGTGCAGTGGTGTTCGGGCAGTGTAGTGGGTCATGCTGGGGGTGGTGTTTCAGGGGTTAGGGAAGTGCAGTGGTGTTCGGGCAGTGTAGGGGGTCATGCACAGGGTGGTGTTTCATGGTTTAGGGCAGTGCAGTGGTGTTTGGGCAGTATAGGGGGTCGTGCTGGGGCTGGTGTTTCAGGGTTTAGGGCAGTACAGTGGTGTTCAGGCAATGTAGGGGGTCGTGCTGGGGCTGGTGTTTCAGGCTTTAGGGCAGTGCAGTGGTGCTCGAGCAGTGTAGAGGGTTGTGCTGGGGGTGGTGTTTCAGGGTTTAGGGTAGTGCAGTGGTGTTCGGGCAGTGTAGGGGGTCGTGCTGGGGCAGGTGTTTCAGGGTTTACGGCAGTGCAGTGGTGTTCGGGCTATTTCTAGGGCGCTGGCTCCTCTTAGGGATCAGGTTGATAAGCTGGCGAAAAGCATCCCTGGGGTGTTCAGTGACCCAGATCTGGTGGTGGCGGGTCCCAGTAGCTCCCAGATGGGGAATAAAAGGGCCGTTAAGCATAACGCGGGGCACTTGGAAGGATTTGATAAGCTTACGGAGACCTTCCTCAAGAGTGCGCGAATGCTAAAACATGCACCCTGCCGGGAGGAGGAGGGGCCCAGAGAAAATTGCGACACTGTCACCACTATTGTAGACCCTGACGGCGGGTTTCCCTTGTAGGGAGAGGGTGTATCGGAGGATGATTTCTCCTCCGATGAGGATAAGGACTCGGGGCGTCCCTGGCGTCCAGAGTCCCACTCCTCTCAGTCCCCGGTTGGGGACGGGGTCCACTCGGACATGTTCGAGCCTACCCAAATTTACCATCCTAGGTCGGCGGTGTGGACACCTGACGCCAAAGTGGCAGAGTATGTGGTGGGGAAAATCCATAACCCCTTGAAAAGGAGGTCAGGAATAGGATGAGGGGAGAATGCCCCAGGCCCTCACTGAAGGGGAAGGTGGCACACACGCCTGAAATTGATGAGAAACTATGTACCTTTTTCTCCAAGAATATGAGGGATCCCAAGAAAGGAATTGATAGGTCTTGGACGTGGTAGGGCCCTTGACCCAAATTATTCAATTGACGGAGCGTTCCAAAGAGTCAGGATCCCCTTTGTCCACGGATATTGTGGCTGGTTGGGCGCACTACCCTAAACCCTAAAACACTACCCCTCCACTACCCAAACACCACTGCACTACCCTAAACCCTAAAACACTACCCCCAGCACGACACCCTACACTACCCAAACATAACTGCACTACCCTAAACCCTAAAACACTACCACCAGCACGACTCCCTACACTACCCAAACACCACTGCACTACCCTAAACCCTAAATCTACCCACAGCACAACCCCCTACACTACACAAACACCACTGCACTACCCTAAACCCTAAAACACTACCCCCAGCACGACCCCTTCACTACACAAACACCACTGCACTGCCTTAACCCCTAAAACACTACCCCCAGCACGACCCCCTACACTACACAAACACCACTGCACTACCCTAAACCCTAAATCTACCCCCAGCATGACCCCCTACACTACACAAACACCACTGCACTACCTAAAACCCTAATACACTACCCCCAGCACGACCCCCTTCACTACCTAAACACAACTGCACTACCCTAAACCCTAAAACACTACCCCCAGCACGACCCCCTTCACTACCCAAACACAACTGCACTACCCTAAACCCAAAAACACTACCCCCAGCACGACCCCCTACACTACCCAAACACCACTGCACGACCCTAAACCCTAAAACACTAGAACCCAGCACGACCCCCTACAGTACACAAACACCACTGCACTACCCTAAAATACTACCCCCATACTACACAAACACCACTGCACTACCCTAAACCCTAAAACACTACCCCAGCACGACCCCCTACACTACACAAACACCACTGCACTACCTTAAACCCAAAACACTACCCCAGCACGACCCCCTACAGTACACAAACACCACTGCACTACCCTAAAACACTACCCCCTATACTACACAAACACCACTTCATGACCCTAAACCCTAAAACACTAGAACCCAGCACGACCCCCTACAGTACACAAACACCACTGCACTACCCTAAAACACTACCCCCATATACTACCCAAACACCACTGCACTACCCTAAACCCTAAAACACTACCCCCAGCACGACTCCCTGCACTACCCAAACACCACTGCACTACCCTATACCCTAAAACACGACCCCCTACACTACACAAACACGACTGCACTACCCTAAACCCTAAAACACTACCCACAGCATGACCCCCTACACTACACAAACACCACTGCACTACCCTAAACCCTAAAACACTACCCCCTACACTACACAAACACCACTGCACTACCCTAAACCCTAAAACACTACCCCCAGCATGACCCCCTACACAACCCAAACACCACTGCCATACCCTAAACCCTAAAACCCTACCCCCAGCATGAACCCCTACACTACCCAAACACCACTGCACTACCCTAAACCCTAAAACACTACCCCCTACACTACCCAAACACCACTGCACTACCCTAAACCCTAAAACACTACCCCAGCACTACCCCCTACACTACCCAAACACCACTGCACTAACATAAACCCTAAAACACTACCCCCAGCACAACCCCCTACACTACACAAACACCACTGCACTACCCTAAACCCTAAAACACTACCCCCAGCACGACTCCCTACACTACCCAAACACCACTGCACTACCCTAAACCCTAAATCTACGACCAGCACAACCCCCTACACTACCCAAACACCACTGCACTACCCTAAACCATAAAACACTACCCCCAGCATGACCCCTACACTACACAAACACCACTGCACTACCCTAAACCCTAAAACACTACCAGCATGACCCCTACACTACTCAAACACCACTGCACTACCCTAAACCCTAAAACACTACCCCAGCACGACCCCCTACACTACCCATACACCACTGCACTACCCTAAACCCTAAAACACTACCCCCAGCACGACCCCCTACACTACTGCACTGCCCTAAACCCTAAAAAACTACCCCCAGCACGACCCCCTATGCTACCCAAACACCACTGCACTACCCTAAACCCTAAAACACTACTCCCAACACGACCCCCTACATCACCCAAACACCACTGCACTACCCTAAACCCTAGAAAAGAAACCCCCACCCCATGCCCAATCCCCCTTACCTCTCACTCCTCGTGGTTCCTCTCTCCTCGTGGTTCCTGCTTCACGTCTCTGAGGGGCGGTGCACGTCGTTGTGAGGAAACGGAACAGCCTCTGTTTCCTTACAACGACATGGATCGTCTACATGTTTTTTAGAATGCATGGTCATTTACCATACATACCTTTACAACAAAATTCGTTGTAAAGGCATGCGTGGTAAATGACCATGCGTTCTAAAAAAATGCGTAATGACTTCGTGATGTACAACGCATGCGTGGTAATGCATGCGTTGTAATGGTATCGCAAAGTAAAAAAGTAGTTGTAACTGCTGTTTACCGATCGAAGCTGGCCCCTGTTCTTCAGTGAGACGTTTATTTGATTAATTAGGAGGAAGGAATGTGTTTTTTTTACCAAAAAGTGCATTCCCGGCTGTTGTATTGTGAAAGGTTCCGCGTGGCCTGGTTTCACTTCCGGTGAGAGAGTGGAAGAGTCTGTTTGGATCTAAAGGAGTTCTGTTGTTGGATGGGGCCGGCGCAACATGTCATCAGAAAACATAGCTAATGGAAAGCGTCCTCCCTGAAGTGTGGAGCAGTGCCATGAGAGGTCAACGAGTGTGCGTCCCACCGCAGTATGACCGTACCGCGTGACCCATGTGCCGCCTCCAGGGTACGGGAGGCAGAAGCGGCATCGCAGGTCCTCTTGAAGACCGTTGTAGCAGTAATTCTACATTTTGGTACTAGGGCATTTTAACTTCGTTGTTCCTGCCAGATACAAAGAGAAGATCCTGTGTTATTCAGTGCCCTCGTTACCTTTTTTGTGGGTTGTGGTGCTTGTCACTTCGCTGCCCCGCCGGTGCACACGACTGGGCACCCCACCTCGTGTGCCATCTGCAGGGCCTCTGCCCTCGGATCACTGGTTTCGGTTTCTGGAGTGGCAACATAAACAGTTGCTCCCAAAGGACTAGCCTGAACACTTAGGTGAATATCCCCTGCACCAGCATTCCACGGAAATTCTTTCCTAGCTCTTCCACGTCAACGAGGACGTCATAATAGCACGGCTCCGCTCGCGACACCGTATGACGTCATCGGAGCCATAAGAGGACCTCGTCGGCGTGCTGACGTCAGTTCCACCCATTTTTTCCGTGCCACCGAGGCAAACAGGGAACCGAGACATTTTCACATGTATACATAGTATAATAAATATATATATATTCACTGAAAAAACCATAGGTTTCAGGCACGTTATAGTTAGAAATTAGCATTTAAAAAACCTTAGAAATTCACTGAAAAAACCATAGGTTTCAGGCACGTTATAGTTAGAAATTAGCATTTAAAAAACCTTAGAAATTCACTGAAAAAACCATAGGTTTCAGGGCGTTATAGTTAGTTGGACATTTCACTCGTACAAAACCATAGAAATTCCCCCGTTATAGTTAGTTCAGCTAACTATAACTCGCGTGTCTCGCAATGCACTGCTGATGACGTCACATATTACATCACTCATTACATGGTCAGTGACATCACTCATGACATCACTGATGACATCTCAAATGACATCACTGATGACATCATCCAGTGAATGTGTGTTTTTCTGAAAATTAAATATGGTTTATATATGTATATCTCAAGGTCGATGGAAGAATAAATGGGTACATAAGTGTCTAAATGGATGATTTTTTTGTAAAATTTATTGTATAACTGACTAAGTGTATCTTTATTTATGCGTTTTTATATAGCGCGGACTTTACCCGAGGGTGTCAGAGCGCTTCACAACAGGATCAGCAACATTACATAAGGAGGAGGATACAAATGAGCATAATACAAAGGCAAGCGTTACATTGCATGAGGAAAAAGTGACAATTGTGCAAAAACAAACAAACCAAATACAAAAAGAGGAATAAGTTCCAATAGGAAAAAGTGACAGATGTGCATGAAACATGGGGTACCAAATACAAATGGGGGTATAATCCTGCAATAAGTGGCAGTCACACATGACACACTGGGAAGGCACTTCTATAGGCTTGGAGTACAGAATTTCCTATAGTGGAAGAACTTCCTTGAGGTAGTAGAGAGGGCGTGAATTCAGCAGGGGGTACATGGGTTAGTGAGTAATGTTTAAATATGAAAATATCTGTTTCAGTCTCTCACTTTGTGTATAAGTGGCTGCATGGGTTGGTGAGTAGCTACATGAGTGTCTATATGGGTTATTAGTTGGTTTTTTGAGTATCAGTATGAGTGTCTGAGTGTCTGTATGGTCCGGTGGGGGGTATTACTTAGTGCATAGATGCATGAATGAGTGACTCACTGTTTGCAAGTGTTGAAGACAGCATGTGTGCAGGACTGTATAGGTGGATGAGTATGTGTATGGGTGTGTTAGTGAGTGAATGACTGTCTCAATAGTGTCTTTATGAGTAACTACATATGTTTTAAACTAGTATATGTGAGTATTGGTGTATATAAGTGAGTATATGTGAGAGTGAGAGATTGGAAGAGTTCCTGTACAAATAAGTAGGTGTTTCTATAAGTGATTGTTTAAGAGAGTAAGTATGTGTAAGTTTCTGTAGAAGTAAGTGTGGTAGTGTGTGTATAACTGTATATGCAAGTAAATGGATGTTTGATACTTTGTTTGCATGTGTGACTATGTGTGTGAGTAACTCTATGGATGAGTGGCGGTGTGTAACAGGATGTATAGGTGTATGAGTACATATGATGAGTGAGTACATGTATGAGTGACTGTATAGGGACTGTTGGTGAATGAGTGAATGTGTGTGTAGATCTTGGAATTACTGAATAGGTGTGTTGTAACTGGTATTGGTATGTCCATTGTTTTGAAAATGTTTGTATTTTTGAGTGTGTATATCAAAGGTTATATTAGGGTGAGAGGAGGTCTGCCACTCTATCACAAGGATGATGTCATCAGTGATGTCATGAGTGATGTCATTTGAGATGTCATCAGTGATGTCATGAGTGATGTCACTGACCATGTCATGAGTGATGTAATATGTGACGTCAGCAGCAGTGCATTACGGAGCGCATGCGAGTTATAGTTAGCTGAACTAACTATAACGGGGGAATTTCTATGGTTTTGTACGAGTGAAATGTCCAACTAACTATAACGCCCCTGAAACCTATGGTTTTTTCAGTGAATATATATATATATATCCAAGCTCCGTTTCCTTGTTTCCCAAAAAGAAAAACAGCACTCGCGGGGGCAGCTGCTTGAGTTTATTGGCAACGCAAGCGTTGCCAATAAACTCTAGCAACTGCCCCCGCGAGTGCTGTTTTTCTTTTTGGGAAACAAGGAAACAGAGCCTGGATAAATATCGCGGGCGCACCCCCGCGTTTGTAAAGCACCCGTCCGCGAGTGCGCCGTTCACTGTGCATCAAGGAGCATATATATATATATATATATCCCAAGAACGTAGCTCCTTCCGAACTGCTAACCCATGGAAGGTGACACACACACCAGCGGAGCGTGCTGGTAAAGTCAATATCACTTTTACGAAAATCCAAATAAGTGCGCTCTCAGGGCCAAAAGACAAACATCCGATATTGATGCAAAACCAAGTTTATTCCACTACGCGTTTCGACTGCGTCCGCAGCCTTGCTCACGTGTACTGAGTGCACCATCAAAGAAGGGTAAAAATAACATCGGGTTGGGAATAGGCATAACAGAAAAGGGACAATACAGATAGCCTACAATGGCGGCCATCTTGGAATGGTATTACACAAAATATTTTATACATACTAGTAACTAGGTACAATGTACATGTATAGTCAATAAGACCTTATAATGTTGCTAAATAAAACATGTTATTACTGGAGTACACCATGAATGAGACCAGTCTCAATAATATTATCAGAAGTCTGTAACCAGTATAAACCATGATTAATTGTAGGCATAAGACAAAAGGCATATGTATGAGAACAGGAAATGTAAAGCACAAATTGTCCACGATGTTTTATCTCAGGGTGTCATAACTGTGACGCGAGTAATTACGTCATACACACGTTAGTATTGCAAATCCTAGTATCACAAGTGAAAGCATAGTGCTCAAAACCTATGTACACATCATGTTCTAAGATAGCATGTTAAATGTAATGTCAACAGTGTACTAATGGCCCTACATTTCAAGGAGAACGTATTCTGCACAAGTCTATGTCCACACGATGTTGTCTCCATTTAAGTAAACTTAAGTATCAAGTTATACAGACCCACTTTTCAGTAAATAGTCCTCAATAATCCGTCTGTACATAGGTTCCAATCCTCAGTTAAAATTACCCAAATAGTGAGATCCCAAAGTGAATACGAAGAGAAGGTTGGGTAGCCCGTGTACGTGAGTGGGTTCCTTCCTTCCCTCCTGCAAAAGAAACAAACAATTGTAAGAATTAAAACATTGTAATACTAGGATTTGCAATACTAACGTGTGTATGACGTAATTACTCGCGTCACAGTTATGACACCCTGAGATAA
>CAWUFW010032673.1:0-13490 GCA_963921515.1 Calotriton arnoldi | reverse complement strand
CCTCAGTGCTGCATCTTTCAGCCCAGTACTGGTCCTGAAAAGTAATTTTAACCGTACTTACCGGTAACTTGAATTTCCTTCATAGGCTAACATTGACTGGTTTCACTTGGAAATTCTTCTAAGTGTGGAGTTTTGGAACTTTAAAATATTCCTCTAAAATCAGCCGAAATACGAATTCCGATTTACTCACCTGTTATCAGGAGAGACCTCAGTGCTGCATCTTTCAGCCCAGTACTGATCCTCAAAAGTAATTTTAACCGTACTTACCGGTAACTTGAATTTCCTTCCATAGGATATCATTGCCTGCTTTTTGCTGAAAAAGTTTCTAAGTGTTGATTTTGAAACATACAAATATTCCTCTAAAATCAGCCGAAATCCGAATTCTGATTTACTCACCTGTTATCAGGAGAGACCTCAGTGCTGCATCTTTCAGCCCAGTACTGGTCCTGAAAAGTAATTTTAACCGTACTTACCAGTAACTTGAATTTCCTTCATAGGCTAACATTGACTGGTTTCACTTGGAAATTCTTCTAAGTGTGGAGTTTTGGAACTTTAAAATATTCCTCTAAAATCAGCCGAAATACGAATTCCGATTTACTCACCTGTTATCAGGAGAGACCTCAGTGCTGCATCTTTCAGCCCAGTACTGATCCTCAAAAGTAATTTTAACCGTACTTACCGGTAACTTGAATTTCCTTCGTAGGCTAACATTGACTGGTTTCACTTGGAAATTCTTCTAAGTGTGGAGTTTTGGAACTTTAAAATATTCCTCTAAAATCAGCCGAAATACGAATTCCGATTTACTCACCTGTTATCAGGAGAGACCTCAGTGCTGCATCTTTCAGCCCAGTACTGGTCCTGAAAAGTAATTTTAACCGTACTTACCGGTAACTTGAATTTCCTTCGTAGGCTAACATTGACTGGTTTCACTTGGAAATTCTTCTAAGTGTGGAGTTTTGGAACTTTAAAATATTCCTCTAAAATCAGCCGAAATACGAATTCCGATTTACTCACCTGTTATCAGGAGAGACCTCAGTGCTGCATCTTTCAGCCCAGTACTGGTCCTGAAAAGTAATTTTAACCGTACTTACCGGTAACTTGAATTTCCTTCATAGGCTAACATTGACTGGTTTCACTTGGAAATTCTTCTAAGTGTGGAGTTTTGGAACTTTAAAATATTCCTCTAAAATCAGCCGAAATACGAATTCCGATTTACTCACCTGTTATCAGGAGAGACCTCAGTGCTGCATCTTTCAGCCCAGTACTGGTCCTGAAAAGTAATTTTAACCGTACTTACCGGTAACTTGAATTTCCTTCATAGGCTAACATTGACTGGTTTCACTTGGAAATTCTTCTAAGTGTGGAGTTTTGGAACTTTAAAATATTCCTCTAAAATCAGCCGAAATACGAATTCCGATTTACTCACCTGTTATCAGGAGAGACCTCAGTGCTGCATCTTTCAGCCCAGTACTGATCCTCAAAAGTAATTTTAACCGTACTTACCGGTAACTTGAATTTCCTTCCATAGGATATCATTGCCTGCTTTTTGCTGAAAAAGTTTCTAAGTGTTGATTTTTGAAACATACAAATATTCCTCTAAAATCAGCCGAAATCCGAATTCTGATTTACTCACCTGTTATCAGGAGAGACCTCAGTGCTGCATCTTTCAGCCCAGTACTGGTCCTGAAAAGTAATTTTAACCGTACTTACCGGTAACTTGAATTTCCTTCATAGGCTAACATTGACTGGTTTCACTTGGAAATTCTTCTAAGTGTGGAGTTTTGGAACTTTAAAATATTCCTCTAAAATCAGCCGAAATACGAATTCCGATTTACTCACCTGTTATCAGGAGAGACCTCAGTGCTGCATCTTTCAGCCCAGTACTGATCCTCAAAAGTAATTTTAACCGTACTTACCGGTAACTTGAATTTCCTTCCATAGGATATCATTGCCTGCTTTTTGCTGAAAAAGTTTCTAAGTGTTGATTTTTGAAACATACAAATATTCCTCTAAAATCAGCCGAAATCCGAATTCTGATTTACTCACCTGTTATCAGGAGAGACCTCAGTGCTGCATCTTTCAGCCCAGTACTGGTCCTGAAAAGTAATTTTAACCGTACTTACCGGTAACTTGAATTTCCTTCATAGGCTAACATTGACTGGTTTCACTTGGAAATTCTTCTAAGTGTGGAGTTTTGGAACTTTAAAATATTCCTCTAAAATCAGCCGAAATACGAATTCCGATTTACTCACCTGTTATCAGGAGAGACCTCAGTGCTGCATCTTTCAGCCCAGTACTGATCCTCAAAAGTAATTTTAACCGTACTTACCGGTAACTTGAATTTCCTTCGTAGGCTAACATTGACTGGTTTCACTTGGAAATTCTTCTAAGTGTGGAGTTTTGGAACTTTAAAATATTCCTCTAAAATCAGCCGAAATACGAATTCCGATTTACTCACCTGTTATCAGGAGAGACCTCAGTGCTGCATCTTTCAGCCCAGTACTGGTCCTGAAAAGTAATTTTAACCGTACTTACCGGTAACTTGAATTTCCTTCATAGGCTAACATTGACTGGTTTCACTTGGAAATTCTTCTAAGTGTGGAGTTTTGGAACTTTAAACTATTCCTCTAAAATCAGCCGAAATACGAATTCCGATTTACTCACCTGTTATCAGGAGAGACCTCAGTGCTGCATCTTTCAGCCCAGTACTGATCCTCAAAAGTAATTTTAACCGTACTTACCGGTAACTTGAATTTCCTTCCATAGGATATCATTGCCTGCTTTTTGCTGAAAAAGTTTCGAAGTGTGGAGTTTTGGAACTTTAAAATATTCCTCTAAAATCAGCCGAAATCCGAATTCTGATTTACTCACCTGTTATCAGGAGAGACCTCAGTGCTGCATCTTTCAGCCCAGTACTGATCCTGAAAAGTAATTTTAACCGTACTTACCAGTAACTTGAATTTCCTTCCATAGGCTAACATTGACTGGTTTCACTTGGAAATTCTTCTAAGTGTGGAGTTTTGGAACTTTAAAATATTCCTCTAAAATCAGCCGAAATACGAATTCCGATTTACTCACCTGTTATCAGGAGAGACCTCAGTGCTGCATCTTTCAGCCCAGTACTGATCCTCAAAAGTAATTTTAACCGTACTTACCGGTAACTTGAATTTCCTTCGTAGGCTAACATTGACTGGTTTCACTTGGAAATTCTTCTAAGTGTGGAGTTTTGGAACTTTAAAATATTCCTCTAAAATCAGCCGAAATACGAATTCCGATTTACTCACCTGTTATCAGGAGAGACCTCAGTGCTGCATCTTTCAGCCCAGTACTGATCCTCAAAAGTAATTTTAACCGTACTTACCGGTAACTTGAATTTCCTTCCATAGGATATCATTGCCTGCTTTTGCTGAAAAAGTTTCTAAGTGTTGATTTTTGAAACATACAAATATTCCTCTAAAATCAGCCGAAATCCGAATTCTGATTTACTCACCTGTTATCAGGAGAGACCTCAGTGCTGCATCTTTCAGCCCAGTACTGGTCCTGAAAAGTAATTTTAACCGTACTTACCGGTAACTTGAATTTCCTTCATAGGCTAACATTGACTGGTTTCACTTGGAAATTCTTCTAAGTGTGGAGTTTTGGAACTTTAAAATATTCCTCTAAAATCAGCCGAAATACGAATTCCGATTTACTCACCTGTTATCAGGAGAGACCTCAGTGCTGCATCTTTCAGCCCAGTACTGATCCTCAAAAGTAATTTTAACCGTACTTACCGGTAACTTGAATTTCCTTCCATAGGATATCATTGCCTGCTTTTTGCTGAAAAAGTTTCTAAGTGTTGATTTTTGAAACATACAAATATTCCTCTAAAATCAGCCGAAATCCGAATTCTGATTTACTCACCTGTTATCAGGAGAGACCTCAGTGCTGCATCTTTCAGCCCAGTACTGGTCCTGAAAAGTAATTTTAACCGTACTTACCGGTAACTTGAATTTCCTTCATAGGCTAACATTGACTGGTTTCACTTGGAAATTCTTCTAAGTGTGGAGTTTTGGAACTTTAAAATATTCCTCTAAAATCAGCCGAAATACGAATTCCGATTTACTCACCTGTTATCAGGAGAGACCTCAGTGCTGCATCTTTCAGCCCAGTACTGATCCTCAAAAGTAATTTTAACCGTACTTACCGGTAACTTGAATTTCCTTCATAGGCTAACATTGACTGGTTTCACTTGGAAATTCTTCTAAGTGTGGAGTTTTGGAACTTTAAAATATTCCTCTAAAATCAGCCGAAATACGAATTCCGATTTACTCACCTGTTATCAGGAGAGACCTCAGTGCTGCATCTTTCAGCCCAGTACTGATCCTGAAAAGTAATTTTAACCGTACTTACCAGTAACTTGAATTTCCTTCCATAGGCTAACATTGACTGGTTTCACTTGGAAATTCTTCTAAGTGTGGAGTTTTGGAACTTTATAATATTCCTCTAAAATCAACCAAAGTACGAATTCCAATTTACTCACCTGTTATCAGGAGAGAACCCAGTGCTGCATCTTTTAGCCCAGCACTGACCCTGAAAAGTAATTTTAACCGTACTTACCAGTAACTTATATTTTCTTCCATAGGAATCCATTGTCTGGTTTTCAGCAGAAAACTTTCAGTGTCGATTTTCACAAACTACAAATATTCCTTAAAAATCGCCTGTATGACTTAAACGCATTCTTTCAACTGTTTACAGGAGATGCACCAGTGCTGGATCCAGGATCCAACACTGAGTAAGAAAAAGTAACGATAACAGTTTTTACCTGCTAAGTGAATTTCCTTCCATAGGATAACATTGGTGATTCTATGAGAAAAAGTTTCTAAGTGTCAACTTTTAAAATACAATAATATTCCTTAAAAATCACTACTGTAACCAAAACGCTTTTACTCAACTGTTTACAGGAGATGTCCCAGGACTGAATCTAGGATCCAGTCCTGTGGTTAGAAAAGTAATCCATAAAGTAACTAATTGCATTTAACTAGAAATTCACATTGAGCTGAATGTTGCATTGTGTTTGAAAATGTGTTGCCCATTGCAACAACTGTAACTACTGTACTTAAAAGTCTATTGCCTATGTGCAAAGTATTTAAACTAAAGTAATTCATTCTGAGAAAGTATTTTTTGTAATGTAATGTATAATGTAATTACAATGTAATTTAAAAATAAAATATGTAAAAAAAAATTGTTTCTAAACAATTTGGAAATCAGTATGAAAAAAATTTATATAACAATTAATACATTTAAAAATTGTCATTTACAAAACCTTTGAAATTCACTGAAAAAACCGTAGGTTTCAGACATGTTATAGTTACAAATTAGCATTTAAAAAACCTTTGAAATTCACTGAAAAAACCATAGGTTTCAGGGACGTTATAGTTACAAATTAGCATTTAAAAACCCTTTGAAATTCACTGAAAAAACCATAGGTTTTAGGGACAGTTATAGTTATTTGGACATTGCACTCGTACAAAACCCGTGAAATTCCCCCGTTATAGTTAGTCCAGCTAACTATAACTCGCGCCCGCAATGCACTGCTGATGACGTCACATATTACATCACTCATGACATGGTCAGTGACATCACTGATGACATCACTGATGACATCTCAAATGACATCACTGATGACATCATCCACGTGATAATTTCATGCATCTTCTCACACCCTAATATAACCTTTGATACACCCACTCTAAATTACAGACTGCCATTCGCAAAACCATAGACACTCCAACACCAATAACTACATACCCACTCACTGATTCTTAGGTCTACGCACACATCCACTCACTCACCCGTACAGTCACTCATACTTACGGTCACTCAGTACAGGACTATCATATGCACTCATACTCCTATATAGACACTCAAACACCGCCACTCATCCATAGAGGTACTCACACACCTAGTCAGTCATGCAAATAATTAAACACACTACCATTTACTCACCTATACAGTTATACACACACCAGCTCACTTACTCATACAAATACTAGCACATTCTTACGCTCTTATACAATCACTGATACAAGCACACACTCATCCATACAGCCACTATCACAATCACTCACTCTTGCTTATAGCTATTTATATACTCCAACACACATATATACTGCCTTTCACATATGTAGTTACTCACACATGTACCACTGGGACATACATTCACTCACTAACACACTCTTACACACACTTACCCACCCATACAGTCTATCACAGATGCACTCTTTAAACCATCCACCCAGTGAATCACCCACTCACACATCTATGCACAGAGTCGCACACACCCCTCCCACACAAACACTCAGGCACCCATACAGATACTCACACAAGCATTCAATAACTCATATAGACACTCATGTAGCTATTCACAAACACATGCAGCCACTTACACAGCAACAGACAGACGGATACAGACATTCACCCAGTTTAGTCACTAACCCATGCATTCAGTAAGATACGTTAAATCACTCACTTACCTACTAAATCATCCATACAGACACTTACACACCCACTCATTCTTCAATACGTCTTTTCCTATATATATTAAAAATATTTAAACTTTACAGAAACACAAAGTCACTGGATGATGTCATCAGTGATGTCATTTGAGATGTCATCAGTGATGTCATCAGTGATGTCACTGACCATGTCATGAGTGATGTAATATGTGACGTCATCAGCAGTGCATTGTGGGGCGCGAGTTATAGTTAGCTGGACTAACTATAACGGGGAATTTCACGGGTTTTGTACGAGTGCAATGTCCAAATAACTATAACTGTCCCTAAAACCTATGGTTTTTTCAGTGAATTTCAAAGGTTTTTTAAATGCTAATTTGTAACTATAACGTCCCTGAAACCTATGTTTTTTTCAGTGAATATATATATATATATATTCACTGAAAAAACCACAAGTTTCAGGGACGTTATAGTTAGAAAATAGCATTTAAAAAACCTTAGAAATTCACTGAAAAAACCATAGGTTTCAGGGACGTTATAGTTAGTTGGACATTTCACTCGTACAAAACCATAGAAATTCCGCCGTTATAGTTAGTTCAGCTAACTATAACTCGCGCCCCCGCAATGCACTGCTGATGACGTCACATATTACATCATTCATGACATGGTCACTGACATCACTGATGACATCTCAAATGACATCACTGATGACATCATCCAGTGACTGTGAGTTTCTTTAAAGTTTAAATATGTATTATATATATGCCAAGGTGTATTGAAGAATGAGTGGGTGTATAAGTGTCTGGATGGAGCATTTAGTAGGTGCGTGACTGACTGTTTAAGTGAGTGATTACATGTGTCTTACTGACAGTCTGTCTGTTGTTGTATAAGGTGCTGCATGGGTTGGTCAGTAGCTACATGAGTGTCTATATGGGTTATCAATTGGTTGCCTGAGTATTTGTATGGGTGCCTGAGTGTGTGTGTGGGTGGGTGGAAGGTGTGTGACTTTGTGCATAGATGTTTGAGTGGTTGATTCACTGGGTGTATGGGTTCAAGAGTGCATGTGGAAACAGCTGTATGGGTGGGTGAGTGTGTGTCTGGGTGTGCTGGTGAGTGAATGGATGTCTCAGTGGTACATGTCCAAGTAACTACATATGTAAAAGGTAGTGTATGTGAGAGTTGGAGTATATAAATGACTATACGTGAGAGTCAGTGATTGTGAGAGTGGCTGTATGTATGAGTGTGTACTTGTAGCAGTGATTGTATAAGAGAGTAAGTATGCGTTTGTTTCTGTTTGAATAAGTGATGTGGTGTGTGTATAACTGTATAGGTCAGTAAATGGAAGTGTGATTGATTCTTTGCATGACTGACTAGGTGTGTGAGTAACTCTGGATGAGTGGTGGTGTGTGAGTGTCTGTGTAGGTGTATGAGTGGATATGATAGTGTTGTATTGATGAGTGACTGCATGTATGACTCATTGTATGGGTGAATGAGTGGATGTGTGTGTGTAGACCTAGGAATCAGTGAGTGCGTATGTAGTAACTGGTATTGGTGTGTCTATGGTTTCGAAAATGGTAGTCTATATTTTACAGTGGGTGTATGAAAGGTTATATTAGAGTGTGAGGAGGTGCATCAGATTTTCACGTGGATGATGTCATCAGTGATGTCATTTGAGATGTCATCAGTGATGTCATCAGTGATGTTACTGACCATGTCATGAATGATGTAATATGTGACGTCATCAGCAGTGCATTATGGGCGCGAGTTATAGTTAGCTGAACTAACTATAACGGCGGAATTTCTATGGTTTTGTACGAGTGAAATGTCCAACTAACTATAACGTCCCTGAAACCTATGGTTTTTTCAGTGAATTTCTAAGGTTTTTTAAATGCTAATTTCTAACTATAACGTCCCTGAAACCTGTGGTTTTTTCAGTGAATTTCAAAGGTTTTTTTAAATGCTAATTTCTAACTATAACGCCCCTGAAACCTATGGTTTTTTCAGTGAATTTCAAAGGTTTTTTAAATGCTAATTTGTAAGTATAATATTTATAATACCTATCTTTTTCTCTGAAAATTGCAAGTTTTTTTTAAATGATATTTTGTAACTGTAATATCCTATAGTTATTTTCTCTTATTTTTTCCTTTTATTTTAAATATGTAATGTCTTATGTCTTTTAAAATATATATATATATTTTATTTTTTTGCATAAATAGTGGAGTCGCGTACCCATTGTGTACCTATCACAATGGGTGCGCGGATTCAAGCCGTCATATTGCTTAAGTCGAGAAGGATGCGCGTTTGGTATGCGACGGGTGCGCGGTGCCTGGCCCAGCGTAACGTGATATACGTATGGGATCGCGTCATGTGCGTGTTTGGTATGCGACAGGTGCGCGGTGCCTGGCCCCGCGTAACGTGATATATGTATGGGATCGCGTCATGTGCGCGTTTGGTATGCGACGGGTGCGCGGTGCCTGGCCCCGCGTAACGTGATATACGTATGTGATCGCGTCATGTGTGCGTTTGGTATGCGACGTGTGGGCAGTGCCAGGACCTGCGTGACGTCATATACGTGCTGAGTCGCGTCGGGTGCGCGACCCCCGTAAAAAAAAATTATGTTTGAAAACTATATGTATATAACTTTAATGTATATATGAGGGCAAGAGATTATCTAAACTATTTATAAAAATAATATATTTGTACTTGTAATAAACTCATATTATTGTTAAATGTATTTTCTAGAAGTCGCGTCGGTTGCGCGCTGGTTGCGCGCCGGGTGCGCGACTCCCATGTGACTTTAAAAGAAAGCATTTGATTGGTTTATAAGGTTTTCCATTCTAGCAGATGAAGGACCCCACCCATTTTTCTCATTCTCTCTGCAGCATCACTGGAGAGACACCTGTTGTGCTTTTGCAGCTACTTTGTAAATTTTTTGGGTGTTTGCTGGAAAAGTATTGAAATGGCTTCTTCAAATCCTGATCCAGAACTTCCATCTGATGATGAAGACATCGACGAACCACCTCCCAAAAAAAGACCCGAATCCATTGTCTGGAAGTTTTTCAGCATCCCAGATGGTGAAAAGAAAGTTAATGCTCGGAAGGTGAGCTTTACTCTATGTCCTCGGATTTTGTCAAGAGGAAGTGACAAAAAGTACTCATGTGGGACATTGAGTATGTACAAACACCTGCAGACGATCCATCCGAATCGTCTTGCACGAGAGCAGCTGCGACGTGCACAAGAAAACATGCAGCAAGCTGACCAGGGAGCTGGTCCCAGCACTTCTGGAGCCTCAAGCACCTCGTCTCGAGGTTTGGACATTCGCACAGAGTTTGCCAACTTGGAACAACATTGCATAAAATGCAAAGCCATATTGTGTTGTGGTGAACAATCTGTTGATGCTGTTTGTTCTGCAGCAAGGAATCATCGCTGCTAATTTTTTTTTGTTTTTGTATTGGAATGAGTTTATAATTCCAAAAGTTAAGACTTTAGCCTGTTGCTTTTTTGAGTTTTCAAAAACACCAAAAAAATTACAAAATAGTTTAAAAAACACACAAAAAATTATAAACAAAAATGAAGAAAAAAAGAGTTCTTTTCAGAACTACCTTATTTGGTTAAAAAAGAGAAATAACTGCATGCTAATGTGTGGGTGATTGCTTGAGTACATGTGTAGAGCATTATTGATTGAAAGAGAGCATGGGTACTGACAGGGAGATGGCTGGACTGCATCGGTAATGCACAGGTGATTGTAGCAGTGCATGTGTTAGTGCCTGGGTCATTGCATGAGTACATGGGTAGTGACTGGATGATTAGAGTACTGCAAGGAGAGTGCATGGTGATTTTATAAGTGCTTGGGTTTTGGCGGAGTGAGTGGATAAGTACATGATGCTGGATGGGTGATTGGAGGAGTGCATGGGTAGTGACAGGGGGATTGCTGGACTGCATGGGTACTACCTGGGTAATTGGAGGAGTGAATCAGTAGTGTGTAGGTTGTTACAGGTCTGCATGGGTAGTGCTCAGGGGATTGTAGCAGTGCATGAGTTAGTGCATGAGTCATTGCATGAGTACATGGGTAGTGACTGGATAGTTAGAGTACTGCAAGGAGAGTGCATGGTGAATTTATAAGTGCTTGGGTTTTGGCAGAGTGATTGGATAAGAACATGATGCTGGATGGGTGATTGGAGGAGTCCATGGGTAGTGACAGTGGGATTGTTGGACTGCATGGGTACTACCTGGGTAATTGGAGGAGTGAATCAGTAGTGTGTAGGTTGTTACAGGTCTGCATGGGTAGTGCTCTGTGGATTGTAGCAGTGCATGAGTTAGTGCCTGGGACATTGCATAAGTACATAGGTAGTGACTGGATGATTAGAGTACTGCTGTCAGGGACTGTCCGGGACTATGTCGGGAACACAGTCAGGGACTTGGGCAAGGACTGGGAACTGGGTAGAAAACGTACACAGAAAGAGTAGTACAGCGCTGCCCAGGATCACAGAGGAAGTCAGAGGAGAAAAAGGGATCCAAAGGGGAAGCCTGTACAAGTGAACAAGATGGGTGAGACTCAGAAAGGACAGGCACTCATGAGGCGGCTCAGCATTCAGAATCACTACACCCAGGACGGATGTGCAATACACTTATATGTAAAACAACATTAACAATAAAGGGGAGTGTGGGGTAAAGCACTCAGGAGCTCAACACGGTAGGACTGAAGCTCAGTAAGTTCCTCACCCACAATTGCTGTTACAGATACTGACTGCAAATACCCACATATAGGATATGCATGCAAAGGCAGGGTCTGTGGAGCTTATACCTATGGTGATGTTATAAATGCAACTCAAAGACAATACTCACAGTGAACAAGAAACACCACCTAGGTAGTCAGCTGTGCCCACGGATCCTGGCGATCAAACAGGAACACGCAAGGCAGTAACAGCAAGGGGGTTGAACTAAACACAAGCACAATAGACAAGGAGCAAGCAAGGAGGAGTGCTTAACAGGAAAGGAAGGAAATCACAGGGCACACTTGCCAGAAAGCAGGTAACAAACATACAAGGTAACAGAAGCAAGACTGCAGAATAGAAAGACAGCAAACTAGAATTGGAACCAAGGAAATGGGAAGAAAGGCAGGGACTGGAAAATGATATACAGAAGGGGAGACTACAAGGGTATACTAGAATAGTGCAGGTTCAGGAGTCAAGAAAACAAAGTAGCATAGAAGGCAGTGCTGGGGCAGGAACAAGAATTGAGCTAAGGCTCAGGAGTCAAGGTAGCACTGCAGGCAGTGCTGGTTCAGGAACAGGGAATTACTAAAGCTTCAGGAGTTAGGGTAGCACTGCAGGCAGTGCTAGTTCAGCAACAGGGAATTACTAAAGCTTCAGGAGTCAAGGTAGCACTGCAGGCAGTGCTAGTTCAGTAACAGGGAAATTACTAAAGCTTCAGGAGTCAAGGTAGCACTGCAGGCAGTACTGGTTCAAGGAAACAGGAAATAGCTACAGCTCAGGAAACAAGGAGTCAAGAGAGCACTGCAAGCAGTGCAAATCAGGAACAAGAAATAGCTGAAGCCCAGGAACAGGAACAAAGAATAACTATAGCTCAGGAACTCAGGAAACAAGGTAGCACTGCAGGCAGTGCTAATTCAGGCACAAGGAATAGCTTTAGCTCAGGAACTCAGGAAACAAGGTAGCACTGCAGGCAGTGCTAATTCAGGCACAAGGAATAGCTATAGCTCAGGAATCAAGGAACAAGGATTAACTATAGCTCAGGAATCAAGGAATATCAAAGCTCAGGAAACAAGGATCGGTCTCACCGGAAAACAGCTACAATGACCAACCCTGGGCTGAAGGGAGTTGGGGCTTAAAGGAGCTCACAGTAATCACATGCATCAGGTGTGAGCAGGCTAGCAGCAGCCAGCCACAGGTGAACTGAATTCCTCCACCCATCCTTGGCCTGCAGGGGTGGAGACAAAGCAGTGAGCAGGGGATTATAGGTAATGGAGTTTCCGGCATGAGCAGACTGGCTTCCACAAAACCCGGCATGTACTGGGAATGGATGCCAATTCCTAAATGATGTCCAAATGCCTGGAAGTCAGGATATGCATACAGGGGAGTGTCTGGAAGCATATTAGAATACTGGAACGCCCCACAATTCGGCCCCCTGGTGGTGGGAACGAGAGCACAGGGAGTGAATTGTGACAACTGCAAGGAGAGTGCATGGTGATTTTATAAGTGCTTGGGTTTTGGCGGAGTGATTGGATAAGGACATGATGCTGGATGGGTGATTGGAGGAGTGCATGGGTAGTGACAGTGGGATTGCTGGACTGCATGGGTACTACCTGGGTAATTGGAGGAGTGAATCATTAGTGTGTAGGTGGTTACAGGTCTGCATGGGTAGTGCTCAGGGGATTGTAGCAGTGCATGAGTTAGTGCCTGGGACATTGCATAAGTACATAGGTAGTGACTGGATGATTAGAGTACTGCAAGGAGAGTGCATGGTGAATTTATAAGTGCTTGGGTTTTGGTGGAGTGATTGGATAAGTACATAGTGTTGGCTGGGTATTTGGAGAAGTTCATGGGTAGTGAGAGGGTGATTGCTTAAGTGCATGGGTACTATCTGAGTAAATGAATGTACAAATGAACAGTGTCTAGGTGGTTAGACGACTGCATGAGTAGTGCACAGGTGATTATAGCAGTGCATGTTTACTGCCTGGGTCATTGCAAGAGTACATGGGTACTGACTGGATGATTAGACTACTGTAAAGAGAGTGCATGGTGATTTTATAAGTGCTTGGGTTTTGGTGGAGTGATTGGATAAGTACATGATGCTGGATGGGTGATTGGAGGAGTGCATGGGTAGTGACAGGGGGATTGCTGGACTGCATGGGTACTACTTGGGTAATTGGAGGAGTGAATCAGTAGTGTGTAGGTGGTTACAGGTCTGCATGGGTAGTGCTCAGGGGACTGTAGCAGTGCATGAGTTAGTGCATGGGTCATTGCATGAGTACAT
>CAWUFW010032672.1:0-13496 GCA_963921515.1 Calotriton arnoldi | reverse complement strand
CCCTCTCGGTCATCATTTACTGGTATTCTCCAAGAGCCCCTGGATGCAGCAGTGGCCAGGCTGGCCAGCGCTGTGGTCATCGTTTACTGGTATTGTCCAAGAGCCCCCTGATGCAGTAGAGGCCAGGCTGGCCAGCTCTGTGGTCATCGTTTACTGGTATTCTCCAAGAGCCCCTTGATGCAGTAGAGGCCAGGCTGGCCAGAGCTGTGGTCATCGTTTACTGGTATTCTCCAAGAGCCCCTTGATGCAGTAGAGGCCAGGCTGGCCAGCGCTGTGGTCATCGTTTACTGGTATTCTCCAAGAGCCCCTGGATGCAGTAGAGGCCAGGCTGGCCAGCACTGTGGGATCTGTGTATATTGGTTGCACCTAAAGGAGGGAGCCACCACTGCCCACCATCTCTATGGGAAGGTGTGATGTCCCGGGCAGAGGCGGTTGAACTACCAATGAATAGTAGCAGCAGGCTCCCCAACTGCAGGCCTCAAAGGGACACTGTACATGCTAAAGCTACAGAGACCGCTCATTTGTTCCAACCAACTCCAGTCCTCAAATATGGCAACTTTGGCCTTGTCAGCCATAAGTATTCTCTTATTAGTAAATGTTTGTTGTTGTTTTTATCCTGTGAGAAAAACAAACAAAAGGCAGGGAAGGAGGCCTTTTCATTCCCTGGGAGTTTTGCTCTTAAAGGGTCTCATTTCATAATGACAAGGTATTTTCAAGTGGATAATTATACTGTATTAGTATGCCGAACTCGGAGCCCCATTCATTATAGACCTGATCATGCTACAGCCTATTATACTTTGATATATAATAATGACTCTGTATATACTGACTTAAATCGTGCAATAATCAAGGACTGTTTTAAATCAAGTTTATATCAGTGTATTCCATGGCTGGCCTATATTCAATGTTTTTTAACGATCTGGGTCACACTGAGAATTTTGAGAAGCCTGAAACACTAGTTTCCATTAGTAGAGACTTTCTAAACAAGCATTTGCAATGCAATAGGTCTCGCATTCACGCGAATTTGAGCTATTGGCATTAACCCTGGGCGAAGTACTACACTACGCTCGCGTAGTTTGCGAAGTTTGCGCTACTTCGCACTACGCGAATTGCACGTAGCACAGTGCAAACACGCCTAGCGTAGCGGGCATTTTTTGCTTGCTCGCAGTCCTCAACGTCAAGTTGGCCACCACGTGCGAGCAAAATGACATCCCGGCGAGACTTTTTCCTCGTTCGAGATCAGCAACATCAAGTTGCCGATCGAGAGCGTGGAAAATAAACCTCCCGGCGAGATTCTCAACGCGGGGAGGTCAGGTTTCTCATTGCGAGTGGTTGCGTATGCTCGCGATGAGAAACTACCAGTCCGCGTTGAGAAAGCTGCCGCTCGAGTAGAAATCTACTCGAGCGGCAGAAAACGACCGCTTGCACTGTGCAAGATGCGGTTTGCACTGATTGCACAGTGCGGACAAGCATCCGGCACTGTGCAAACAGTGTGAACAGCATTTTGCACAGTGCACAACGCAGTTCGCGTAGCTACGCGTAGCGCTACTACGCGAACTACGCCCAGGGTTAATTGGCATGGTAAATGACAATGCCTTTTATTTATGTTTTGGGTTTTAAAACATAAATAAAAAGGCATTGTCATTTACAATACTAATAGCTAAAACTCTCGCAAATTCTGGACCGCTTGTTAGATTGTAAATATCAGAGGAAGAGACCGGACTGCGACGTCTTCAAAGTAGTGATAAATAGTGGCGTGAAGACACAGACACAAAGTGTGAAGTGAGAGTTACATATGATCCGAGCTATAAACACTAACAAAGCGCTCCAACACCTTTCGCTCGATGATTACACTGTCGCGGCTCAGGAGGAAGAGCAGGGGGCTATTTCCTGCTCTCTCCGTGATTGTAGTGTGCAGTGTGGCATTGCATAATGTCATTGCTATCTTAGGCCTAATAAAAAACACTCCAGCTGTAGTATGGCCCTGGCTTCACCTCCTGGTGCAGGGCGGTCTGTGCTTTATGGCAGACATGGAGGGAGGGAGGGATGGTCTCGGCTGCAGCTCCGGCCTCGTGCAGTGCCCTGCTGTTCCTAGTGAGCGAGAGGCGCTGAGGTGGTGGTATTGGTATTGGTGGTGGTGGTATTGGTGGTGGTGGTATTGGTGGTGGTGGTATTGGTGGTAGTGGTGGTGGTATTGGTAGTGGTGGTGGCATTGGACTTGGTATTGGTGGCAGTATTGGTGGCTGTTATATTGGTGATGGTGGTATTGGTGGTGGTGGTATTGGTGGTGGTGGTATTGGTGGTGGTGGTGGTGGTGGTAGTGGTATTGGCGGTGGTTTTGGTATTATTGGTGGTGGTGGTATTGGCGGTGGTGGTATTGGTTTTGGTGGTATTGGTAGTATTGGTGGTGGTGTTGGTGGTGGTATTGGTGGCGGTGGTATTGGCGGTGGTGGTATTGGTGTTATTGGTGGTGGTGGTATTGGTGGTGGTGGTGGTATTAGTGGTGGTGATGGTATTGGTGGTGGTGATGGTATTGGTGGTGGTGGTGATTTTTGGTGGTGGTGGTGATTTTTGGTGGTGGTGGTATTGGTGGTGGTGATATTGGTGGTGGTGGTAATATTGGTGGTGGTGGTAATATTGGTGGTGGTGGTAATATTGGTGGTGGTATTGGTGGTAGTGGTATTGGTGGTAGTGGTATTGATGGTGGTATTGATGGTGGTATTGATGGTGGTGGTATTGATGGTGGTATTGGTGGTGGTAGTAGTATTGGTGGTGGTGGTATTGGTGGTGTTGGTATTGTATTTGTATTGGTGGTGGTATTGGTGATATTGGTGGTGGTGGTGATGGAGCAAGGATTTGAGGAAAAGAAACTTGCTCGGATCAACCTCTCGTTAACAGGTACTAACAAATAGAAATAGAAGATAAAAGAAAATTAACATTAAAAGTATTAATACCTATGATTTCAATAGCACTATTGATATTAATGATAATAATGACCTATAAATGTTGTAGGGGAAAAATGAGAACAAGGTCAATGATTGAAATGAAGAACAAAAGAATGGGAAGAAAGAGAAAATGGGAGGAGATAGAGTTAGAGGAAATGAGAGACAATCTGTATGGTAAAATGAAAGAAATGAACATAAAAGAGAAAAATAAAGAATGTGTAAAAGCGATCGTAGACACTAAGATTTAATGATAAACTTGGCACTTGGTAATGATGGGTATTTTATGATGATGGAGCAAGGATTCGAGGAAAAGAAACTTGCTCGGATCAACCTCTCGTTAACAGGTACTAACAAATAGAAATAGAAGATAAAAGAAAATTAAGATACACACGACATTCATACATGGGAAAAGGCTTTATGCTTGCTTAAATAACAAAGAATAATTTGCTACATAACTGAAATCCCGCTTGAAACCGAAAATCGTCTTGCGCATGTGCGAACCAGTACCGCGCAAATAACCATGTGATTAACCCATGTGAGAGGGAGCTCTCACGCATGCGCAAGGAATCACCAACTGTAGGTCTCGAGGCACCGTGTGCCTGGCATATGCCTGTCTGGATTTAAAAGGAGCTGTCGCTGCTAATGCTTTTGCTTAACAAAGAAGGAAATAACATGGGACAGAGTAGAAGTGGTTGGTGAACAGTGATAATAATATATTTGAGAAAATAACATCTGTTTAGGATTCCTTTAATTAATACTGTGCGTTTGGGCCTGTTGTGCTAAGCCAAGGGAAAAGATGGCAGTTGAAACGTAACACAAGTTGAGTCTGCACACTAAAGTTTTGAAATGACCGGATCATTGACAGGCTGCCAAGAACCAAGGACAGATGCCTGGGAACGCTCTTCAACTGTAGAATTATATCAAATTTGTATCTAATTTCTTTTGTGAATGCTTGTGAATGGAAATGGTATTGAAAATTGAATAAATTAAATGGGAAGGGTTTCCTAAACAAATAAATAGTTAAGAAATAAAGAATGACAGCATGTGGTGATAACTCCCCTGCCAGTGCCCAATCACAGTCCATGATTCACGAATACTTGCAACTTTTGAGGGTGGGACATGCAGAATTTAAAAGTATTCGTAAAGAGGAGGAAGGTGCACCAGAAACAAAGTCAATGAACTTCAAATATATCCAAAATGTTATTATCCTTTATTGTAGTTGTTGTTAAAATTGGACATCAGCCAACGCGTTTCGTTCCGAATGGAACTTCGTCAGGGCTTAAGTATAGTAATCTCAATCCAATCGTTGTACGTACGTGGGTTAATAATTCCCAAGATCAGAACACAGGTCAATAGGGTCCGCTAATTATAGAAGTATTCGATTTGTCAAAAGTTTAATCGTCCAGGCTAGGTGGCCCAAAATATTGGCCCAAGTTGCGATTCTTAAAAAGTCCCACAATCATCCAAATTGCAAGGCCCAAACTATGGGCAGAACCTCCACAATTTAAAAGTATAACTAGAGTGATTTAAGTTAAGAAAAAGTTGTTGTTGTCGTCGATGCTGAGTGAGGAGTGGGCGAGAGCTGCTGCTGGAGAAGAACAGACTGGGAAGATTCAATACTGAAAGTCTGCCTGATTAGATTGAAGATTTGCGGAAGAATATCGAGGAGGGAGAGAGTGTAAGAGAGGGACGCGCTGTGGTGCGTCGGGTTCTAGAGAAGTGTAGTAAGTATAATCCTATCCTGCACTTGTTCTATAGTCTTTGTCCCCTGACTCTTTATCAGGTGACCTCTGCCAATCCTTTAGGTCAGGGGTTGGGTTTCCCCATTGCACCACTCTGTAAATATATTTCTGCCTTGAATTTGCATATCTTTTGCAAAGGAGGAGTTACTGTGTTTTTTTGTCTCTTCATCTATCACTCCTAATGCATTTAAGTTGTTGAATGCGTCTGTATATTTGAGTGTAATTTGATAAATGAATTTTTTCTCTCCCATGAAAGCTGATGGAGTTTGCACTGTGAATCTGTACAAATGAGCGTTCATTTTGAATGAGTTATTAGATCAAATATATTGAATCTACCTGGAGTCTGTGATTATTTTATTGAAAGTTATGAGATAGATTAGTGAATTCGTTAATATCACCATCAACTACTCGACTAATGGTCCATTGACCAAAGGAAGAGTATTGATCTGGGAAGGTTCGTTAGACATTGACTAATTCAGAGCAAAGTGAAATAAAACTTGACCGCCAGCGAAACAGTCAGGAAACATGAATGTGAATATGGGCCCATTTTGAGTAATTGTTGATTGTGAAATGTTCATCCTGGCCTTTCGCTGGATCAGTGGTATTAGATGTGGTGTAGGTGGTATTGGTGGTGGCGGTATTGGTGGTGGTGGTGCTGGTCGTGGTATTGGTGGTGGTAGTACTGGGGGTGGTGGTGTTGTTAATAAAACAGGCTTTTGGAAACAACCAGTCAGGTAGCTTTAGTACAGATGACATGTAACACAGAGGTGCTGTTGTCAGCTTCAGCCCATTAGCACAGGATTATGTGCTACCTGGAATTCACATGACTTAATTCGCTAATCATTTCTTAATCCATTTTACTTGGGGAGGTTGAAACAGACACGACATAATGCCGGGTTAAAGTGATTGTAAGCAGGCGCCCGTGTTACGGGGGCGGCTGTGCTGCTTAAAAAACACAATCGGTTTCAGCTGAAGCAGTGCATGTCCGGCCTGCAGTAAGAGAAACACAAAAAGTAAATAGTGCTTACAGACTAAATAACAGATCCTGTGTAACAACTAAAGTAAAAGGGCCAGTAGTCATGGGAGGTTACAAATGAAGACAATGCCGTACTAAGGAGGGACTAACAAGCCTATTAATGAATACGAAGTCAGCATTTACGAAAGACAATGACACAAGCCAATGTAAAATATGGGTGGAGAGTGGGCGTGGCTTCTCTCCCATACTCTCCTACAGCAGTCTTGCAGAGCCGACAGCGCATGTGCGCTGGCGCTGGCGCTAGGCTCGACCTAAAAAACAAAATTATGACCCATTTGGAGAATGTTAGACTTGCATTTAAAATCTGTAAACCTAGTGTTTTAAAAAAATCAAATGATTTTAACTACCTATGTATATGCAACCTTATCTTAAAGCAGCTCTAAATGCAAGACACAGGTTTGTGCTGACTCGTTTAGGATTAAGCACTTTCCACCGATTGGTCATTTTTCCAAACATGAATGATTGGTCCACAATTTTACCTAGTTGTCCCTGCGGTGATGCATTGGCGCAGAATACTATGCATGTGGTGTTCTTCTGCAAGTTTTTTAACCACCAGAGGAGGCGCTATATTATACCTATTATAAGAGGGGCACACTTTACGCAATGTCGACCTGCGTATTTATACCTACAATCTCTCCCCACTTTGGCGATTTGCTGCAGTATGACATCTTTTTTATGGGCTGTCTTTTATGCCAGAAAGAAACTGTCTTTACCTCTTCCATAGTAACGAGATATAGTGTGTAATCTTATGTTGCAACGCTGGGTGGTATTATGCACTCAAAGTGTATGTTATCTATTGTACATACTGTTAATCTATGTTCCTACAATTGAGAAATTTAAGTGTGTTTGCTGGGGCAGATGGGTAGTGCATGGCGGACCCATTATGAGGTTTTTGTTCCCTCTTCTCTGCTCTGGTTTCGCTGAATTTCAGCCGACTACACTGTAGGAACTCTGTGTGAATGTGGAGAAACAATCCATCTAGATGTGAAGGTCTTTTATATTCTGCCCTTTCTACTGATGCACATCTGTCTTTTATTAATGCTATATTGTGGTATTGTTATTTCATTTTAAATTTCTATTATTTATGTGGTCTTCTTGTTCGATTGGGCATATATTTTGACTTGGTGCCATCAATTGCTTTTTATACTTTTTAAACTTGTACTGTTTTATATATTGCTTTTATGGATGGCTAACTGCCACTGAATAAAGTTATACTGATTGAGTGATAGAATGCCTCCTATCGTAGTTACTTTTGAATTGTGTCACCAATTTCTTTACAGCACTTTCTTGCACCCAAAGCAGAATCCACCCTTTTTAAACAATTAAAATAAAATAGCATATGAAGAAGGAGAAGAGAGACGGCGGTGAAGGCAGGTATGGCTCAGCCATTAGCTCTCAAAAGACATTGGTAGTATATACACAAAACATATGAAGGCCTCACCAATGAGATGAAAAGTAGGAAGTGGAAGAGTTAAAAATAGAAAAATAATACATTGAAGTGAGTGGCAAAGAGAAGGTACGGTATCAGGGAAATAAGAAAGGAGGGACTGGCAGGGCAGAGAATGAAAGGTAAACTGCCACGCGGCTTAATTTACGCTGTTTATGTGATTTCCCAACAGACGGATTATTTCTTGGGCTCGGCTCGTGCTTTGGCTCTTAGAGTCAAGGCGGACGCTGGGCTCGGCCCTTCCCATGAATTCTCGGGCTCGCCCACCTCTAGCAGTCACATAGACAACAGAGGTATTTTAGGTCTGACCCTGCCTTGTCCACTCAGGGTGGGGACAAAGAAACAACACTCCTTACCTTGCCTCACTTACATCCTGAGAGGGGCAGGCGGTGATAGGAAGGAGCCTGGGAGGAGACAGACGCAAGGAGCCTGAGAGAGAAGAGACAAGAGCAGAAAAATAACTATTCGATCCAAAGTCAACGAAAGAGCAGAGGAGCCGAGGAAGGGCGACTTCCGGGGTTCACTGAGGGTTAAAGTACGGAGAATACGTAGCTTAAAGCGCATGCGCAAGGAAAACAACATTTGCAGATCTGAGCATGCGCAAAAGGCGGGGTAGAACTTCTGGGCATGCGCGGGAAAAGGCATCTCTGAGCCCTGCAACAGCTTTGTACATCCGAGCATGCGCAGGGGGAAACAGGCTTTGTACTTATGAGCATGCGTAGGGGGAAACACTACTTTGTGCATCTGAGTATGGCAGGAGACACATTTGCTGGATCGGCTTGCGGGGGAGGGGGGGAGAGGAGGAGGGGCTTCGCCACATCAGAGCATGAGCAAAAAGGAGACATTTTTGTACAACTGAGCATGCGCTTATGAAAGAGAACTACGTACCTCTGAGCATGCGCAGAGGTACTGTTTACTACCTTGGAGAAGACACTGCTCTAGACTTGTGAACTTGAAAGGAAGGGACTCTGCTCACAACTGCTCAGTCCAAGGACAACTGAGCATGCGCAGAACGACACTACTCACCACAACTGTGCCTGGAGGCTGGAGCCTGTGCAGGGCGCATGGTGCTCCTCAGCGCTGGGCCTTTAATGGCAATAAGACACCAACCTTGGAATCACTTTCACCAGGACGAATTCGGCGTCGACTCAATGTCCTGTGATTGTGGGCAGATCACTTAATCTCCACATGCCTTAAAAACAGTAACTATTCCAAATAACAGATGGCATTGTTGGCCAATATACGGACACTATGTGTATGGAAGCAGTAAGGATTATAAAACTGACTTGACAGAGCTGAGGCACGACCTCGTTAGCTGCACATCACAGCATTCAGCAACAGCCAATATTTGCTGAGCCGCATAAACTCATACATGGCAACATTTTGAAAATCAAAAAGATTGATATTGTGATAAAAATCGAGGGCATTTATTTGCCTCGCTGACACACTGAAGTCAATTTTAGGCAAGGTACCCCTAAAATAAAGCAATTTATGTTTGTTTTTTTCATAGTAAAGTCAACAGAGAGTAGTCATTTACTTGAAAGTCCAACAAGCCGAGGGGCTGTTTTTGCACCCATTAATATTCACCGTGAAAGTGCAAGGTCCCATGAGCACTTTCAATGAAGGTGCAGTTCTCCGACAGATGCAGACTGTATGTTTGTGCTGTACTTCCAGATGCTGTTCTTGTGCTGTAGCTCAAACTGCAGCACTCCCAGGACCACAGACCTAGCACAGGCAGGAGGGACCATGAAAGCAGCCAGGGCGGTGCATGGGTGACAGTAGGGAGAGTCCACATGCACCCTACTCACTACTGCCACTGTTCATTCAAGGTGTCTCTTCGCAGCCCTCAGGCAGAGTTTGCCACCACTGTGCTCTGTTGCTCCATAAAGGCCCGTATATATTGCTTTCCAGGACCCAGACAGACTGACCCTTCCCAGCGTCATCTGTGGTGTTCATAGATGGGCTTTGTACAGACCAGGACACAACTTGTAAGGTGTTCCAACGGGGTCATTGAAGGCTGAGGTTTTCACTCTCTGTACCTGTAGCTTTCAATATATTTGTCAGATGTCCTCTTTTTAGGAGAGGGTGGAATGAATATCTTAAAGTAATACCGCTGAATGTATCAAACTTAAAAGGATATTTCGCACCAGTAGAGACCATTATAAAAAAATTTAAAATGTGTACACACTAAATAGTAAACCTGGAGGGTCAGATTTATCAAGATCGCAAAATCAAACAAAGTGCTGCAAAGCAGTGCAAACAAAGTCTTGATAGGGTGTTTAGTCTCCATGGCTAAACTTTGTTTGTTCTGGAAAAGTGTCATTTCTCAGCTTCACCTTCACTCAATCTCCTGTCCTAATATTTGTGTGAGCTTCACTCTGTTCCATTTTTGTGTCCCCATGGCTACTCTCATCTTCTCTCAAACAGTGAGGAACCAGATTTGAACCTGCAGACTGTCCCTGCAGCAAGAAAATGGAGACTTCTGTGTTTATTAATTGATCGTGGTGCAAACAAGATCTCTAGCCACATTAACAACCTTCACACTACCTCATAGCCATTTCCAAATCACCTTTAAACGTTATATGAGCTCTCTCAACCTGACCATTATATAATTTATAAAGCAAAGTTCTGATGTGTTTGACACCTGATCAATACAAGAATTCTCTCACTTCACATTAAACAATGGTGAGTACCATAGTCTGAAACTACGAATGAAGGAACCCTCTCCCCACAAAAAAACCCTTAAGCATTTTAATGATGCAAGAGGTGGTTATGGAATGTAAGGAAACTACTTTCAAATATTTGGAATAAGCACCAGCAGTCCATTGATGTTCTGGTAAACTGCAAATGACTCTATAAAAGCCAAACACATTTTGAACCCGGGTGCTTCCAGATCCTCCACCTCTTGAGGACTCTCATGCCCACCAACTTTTAGTCCCTTCACACCCTCCATACAAATTCTGCATTCAACCACCCTCTTGCTGACTTGTGCCCCCAGTTCCAACCACCAAAATGTATGAACAAGCTGCTTCTTGGTCTTAGTCTGACCTTATGTATCAAAATAATTACCTTGTTGCTTAAAGCTTGGCGAGGCACCAACCTACTGCCATGCCCTACAACAACCTCATCACAAACAGTTAAATATCCAGAACTTTAAAGTACGGGTTTGCACCCTTGGGAATGCAACTCTCTCTTCTTCTCTTTGAGCATCACTTCCATCAGGACCTTCAGGACCTTGTCCTTAGTCATGGCTGCAATGCACTCATCTCAAGAGACAGCTTCACCTAACCCCTCCATGACATCAGCATTTGCAAACATCTTGTTAGAAATGGGATTTTTAGTAGGCTAGGGTGCGGGCCAAAGCCAGGCAAAAACCACCACTCTGGTCAGGATAAGGGAGTTACACGTCTAAAATAACCCCCGCTCACCCCCTTGAAAGCTTGGCACGAGCAGCCAGGCTTATCTTAGAGGCAGTGTGTAAAGCATTTGCACATAACCAACAGTAAGACAGTGTACGCACCACAAAAGGACACCACACCAGTTTAGAAAAATATCCAATATTTTTATATAATTAAAACAAGACAAAAAACGATGAAAACCCACAATACTATACTTAAAAGTTCACAGTTCAAAAATACGTTGATTAAAAAGAGTTCCTTGTGTGGATAGCTCTGTCCGGGCTTCCACGGTGTCGTGAGCACACAAATCCAAAAACAGTTCTGGCTGACCGCGGGGTCGCAGGCCAACTACGGTGTCGGGAAGACCCGCAAACAGTATCTTTCAGAGATGCAGTGCGATGGGGCCCTTGAAGTCACTCGTGTTGCAGGTCGAGCTCCTTTCTGATGGGATCCGGAGCGCTGGTGCCCACAGGCGTCGGGTGCTGCGGTGTGAAGCGCAGCGGTGCGGCGTGCGGTGCCCCCAGGTGCGGTGCGTGCAGCGGCTCAGTGGCGGCATCAGATGGCGGCGTCGGTGAGACCAGGGTCGCGGTGCGAGATGGAGGCGGTGCTCGTCACGGTCCTAGCAGGTCACGGTGCAAGCAGCGGCGTTGTCGTTGCTGAAGCCCTGTCGTCGGCTGACGAACAGGAGTCGATGGCACCGGCGTCGGTAGGCCAAGGCTGCGGTGCGGGAGGAGGGCGGTGCGTCGTGTGACTTACTAGCGGTGCCCTCGAACCATGGTGCAAGCAGTGGCGTCGATTTCGTCGGGAAGTGGTGGCATCAGGAGGGCCACAGCGTCGTCTTGTAGCGAGGCGGTGAAGAGTGCAGGCCCACAGGTCGCGGTGCGAGCAGCGGCTCGGTGATGGCATCAGCAGGCGTCATCAGTGAGACCAGGGTCGCGGTGCGGCGTGGCGGCGTTGCCCTCTGCAGTGCCAAAGCTTCGGCATGAAGCAAGGCTGTGCGGAGTGGGGTGCCCACAGGTCGCGGTGCGAGCAGCGGCTTGGTGATGGCGTCAGCAGGCGTGGTCGGTGAGACAAGGGTCGCGGTGCGGCGGTGCCCTCTGTGGTGCCTTCAGGCCACGGGTTCGGCAGGGTCGTCGTAGACGTCGTCGAGTGGCATTCTTCGGGTTGTAGCACAAAACACACAGTCCCCAGTGATGTGGGTCGAAGAACCTGAAGTCTTTGCTGTTCCTGAGACTTCGTGAACAGGGGGCAAGCTCTACCTCAAGCCCTTGGAGAGTCTCACCAATTCGGTTGCAGAAAGTCCAGTCCAGGCCTTTCAGTGCCCAAGACAGAAGCAGCCACTGCAGGTCAGCCCAGCAAAGCACGCAGCAAAGCAGTCGTTCCTTTTAGCAGCTTCTCCGGCTCTTCTTCTGTGCAGTCTTCTTGATCCAGATGAGTTCTAAAGTTCAGGGGTCTGGGACCCAGTATTTGTACACAAAAATCCTTTGATCTTCCAGGCAGAGGGTGTCGGTGTCCGGCCAGAACCAGTTGGGCCTTCTCTGGCGTGAATTCCTGGCAGGAGGTGGAGACGGCTTTGTCAGAGGCAGACCAGGCCCTTTGAGGTGCAAGGAAATCTCCTCCCTCTTCCCCCATCGTAACCCAGGTCTGTTTAGCCCTTTCCTGACCTACCTAGACTATTGGGAGCCACCCTGCTTCCTAGCCATCTGTCGTCCAAAAACCAGACAGGCAATCCACATTCCAGCAGAGGCACACGGGATGACCGAGAACAATAATACCCACTTTCTAAAAGTGGCCTCTATGAACTCAGAATGAAAAGGGCACCCTCGCTAAAGGCTGCGTCTTTAGATGCTGAGATCAGGCATCCCAAACTTCATTCACTTATACCTTTTTCGGGCTAGGTATGTGGGTGGCACAATCCGTGCTGCAGGCCCACGAGTAGCAGTTGACCCACAAGCCCCGGCACCCGCAGTGCCCTTTACTGGGGACTGACAAGTAAGTCACACATCCAATTATTAATTCCTTACAAACGATTGAAAATGCGTTCACAAGGTATATTCTCTCTGCTCCTCCTAGTACATCTACCTTTATTTGCCACAAGGAATTAGCTCTCCATCATTTAGCAGATTTGGTAAAACTAGAGCCTATTCTTCTGTGGCATAGAGTCTGGTGTAAGGACCAGACAGAGTTGAACAGAGAGATTTTAAAAGATACCTTAAGACTAGAAGGGGCCCTTACAATCCCTTGGATTAAATTTGTACGTGACTTTATGATTGAACTGGGACACCCTGAATATTTTTTAACACCTTCCTCAATGATGGAGATTTCAAGAAAGTCATTAAAGAAAGAGGGCATCCAGTTTTTAGAAGCTAAAAGATTTCATGGAGAATCTGTAGCAAAAATAACCGTGAGATCCCATCAATTGTTATGTACTACCATAGGGATGGAGCCCTATTTATCTTTTGTGCCAGGATCTTTTGACAGATTTCTTCTTACTAGGTTAAGACTGGGTAATATTCATAGGCTGATGACATTCCCGAAAATGAGTGACTGGTCTCGTACTCTAATACTGTGCCCTTGCGACAACATCTCTGTTCAATCTACTATGCATCTAGTCCTGTTTTGCAAATTTTATCAAGAGCAAAGGAAAGCTTGGATTATTCCTTTTTTAAGAAAATTTGGGCTCAGGCAGTGTTGTCAAGCAATGCTTTTACTCCAATTACTAGAGAATGAGCATATAGCATGGAGGATAGCTCAGTTTTTAAAAGCTGCACTTTATACAAGGAAAAGTATTTTATTGATATAGTAACGTATGTATTATGTAAATCACTTTGTATTATTTATTATATGTAAATAATAGGCTGTGTTTTTAATTTCTGTGCTTTTATGACTGTTTTATATGGCAGCCGAATAAAGCTTTCCTTGACTTGA
>CAWUFW010032671.1:0-13497 GCA_963921515.1 Calotriton arnoldi | reverse complement strand
AGCAACCAGACTGCCAAGTCAAGAAAAGATTGGCCTTCGGTAAGGGCTACTAGCCAACGGGCTAGCGACCGCGAAGGAGCCTCGTGACGCCGCACGTGGAGCTGGCTTACAGGACACTCGTGGAGTGGGGGCCAGTGATCTTCGGTGCAGGTGGTGCTGGAGGCTAGGGCTACTCGGAGCCCAAAGCACGACTTCTTGGGAGACCCAGAAGATGGTGCACTTGCAAGTGTGCTCGGTGTCCAGGGGTCACGGTCTCAAGTCACCCACGATAGCCACGGGCCTCAGCTTTGCTGGGGACTCAGGGTAGCCTCGGGGAAGTCTGAGAATCCACCTCTGGTGATGCGATGACTTCGGCGTCCGACGGGAGCTTCAGTAATGCGAACCGGACAGATGCTTCTTTGGTGCCTGCCAAGCAGGGAGTCACTCCTTGACCCCAAGGAGATTCTTCAGTCCTCTAATCGTGAGTAGAGCGTCGAAGGTCCAGGATTCTGTTTCAGAGTTTCGTCCAGGTATAATCTAAAGTCCTAAGGACTGGGTTCCTACCTTTATTCTAAAAATAGGGGATGGACTACTCTGTGGCCCCACCTATGGGTGGGTCAGGGCAGAGGGGTGGCTACACCCCTTTCCCTTTGTCCAGTTCGCGCAAAGCAGGGGCTGCAAGCCCTGATCCGGTTTGAACTGGGGTATGCACAGGGACACCAAATGTGCCCCCAGTGCAGGACTTCAAAGCACCCGAAAGTGCTCCCGCCCGGCCCCAATACACATTGTCCTGTCTGGGGAGGTGGTCACACCTCCCTGGGACAGGAAACCTATTGTCCAGGCCTCCCCTGCCGGAGTTTCGTCCAGCAGCAGGAGGCCAGACTCGTGTCTGTGGCAGCAGCATCCATTTTGTGATGCCAGGGCTCTGGAAAGAAGTTACCGGACTCGTCAGAGTTAACATGCCTTTCCCTCTAGAAGGGTGGAATGCTACCCCCGCCGCCAGGATTGGCGGGGGGTAGTATTCCAAGATGTTTGACACCAAACACGACATGTTTAGGTGCAGCCATTCCATAGTTAGCATTTTACCGCGAGGATATAATGCGTTTAAGAGTATATGGTCAGGCTGCACTACAAACAGCATCAGAGATGGTCTCCGAACGCTGCAGAGGGCCCTGCTCATGCAGGGGCACCCTCTCACATAGGAACCATGCACTCTGCCTTTAGGATTGATAAGGCCTGCCTTAGGAGTGACTTATAGGTTTATATGTGTGTATGCATTTAGTGATATAGGTAACCTATACCACAGCAAGGGGTGCATGCACCACCTTACCCAGGCTGCAGTAGCAGACCTGTGGTGTCAGTTTGGATGGCCTACCAGGGGTGGCATAATATATGCTGCAGCCCCTGGCAGGCCTCTGAGGTACCTATGCCCTTGGTACATAGTATACCATATACTAGGGACTTACAAGGGCACTCCAGATCCCAATCAGAGATGTGCCTAAGGCACATGGAGACCCTTTTAAAGAGGAAACAGCTAGGCTGGGGTTCTGAATAGCAGGGCCCCAGCCAGACTAATGTCGAAAACCAGTGAAGTATCAGCAAAAAGTGGGGGTACCCCTGTGAAGCAGATCCTACTCTCCTACACAACCCCCCCAAACGTAGGGACATTAAACTAACCTTGCCCAGTTAAGTCTTCATGTTCTAAGTGGAAATACCTAGAGAGTCCATCTGCATTCGCATGGTTACTCCCAGGCCTATGTTCCACTGTAAAGTCCATCCCCTGTAGGGAAATGGACCACCTAAGCAGTTTGGGGTTTTCACCCTTCATTTGTTTTAGCCATAAGAGGGGCTTATGGTCTGTCTGAACCAGGAAGTGTGTACCAAACAAGTATGGCCTCAACTTCTTCAGAGCCCAGACCACAGCAAAGGCCTCCCTCTCTATGGCTGACCAACGTTTCTCTCTAGGGGTCAGCCTTCTGCTAATAAAAGCTACTGGCTGATCCTGACCTTCTTCATTCAATTGTGACAGTACAGCCCCTACCCCCAATTCAGATGCATCTGTTTGAACAATGAACTTCTTGGAGTAATCAGGACTCTGCAGAATTGGAGCAGTGCACATGGCCTGCTTGAGGTCATCAAATGCCTTTTGACAGCTAACTGTCCACTGAACCTTTTTGGGCATTTTCTTAGAAGTTAAGTCATTCAAGGGTGTCACTATTGATCCATACCCCTTGACAAATCTCCTATAGTACCCAGTCAGGCCTAAGAAGGCTCTCACCTGAGTCTGGGTAGTGGGAGCAGTCCAGTCCATGATGGTCTGGATCTTGCTCTGCAAAGGTTGAACCTGGCCTCCACCCACAAGGTGGCCCAGGTACACAACCTGACTCTGCCCTATCTGGCACTTAGTGGCCTTGATAGTCAGGCCTGCCTTTGCAGGGCCTGTAAAACATTCCTGAGGTGGACCAGGTGATCCTCCCAGGTGGAGCTAAAGACAGCAATATCATCTAGATAAGCTGCACTATAGGCCTCCAGTCCTGTGAGAACTGTGTTCACCAACCTCTGGAAAGTGGCAGGTGCATTTTTCAGACCAAAGGGCATCACCACAAATTGGTAATGCCCACTAGGGGTTGAAAATGCTGTTTTGGGCTTTGCAGCATCAGCTAGTCTGATCTGCCAGTAGCCAGCTGTTAGGTCAAATGTGCTGAGATATTTGGCAGAGGCCAAAGTATCTATGAGCTCATCTGCCCTGGGTATTGGATGGGCATCAGTCCTAGTGACTGCATTGAGGCCCCTGTAGTCTACACAAAACCTCATCTCTCTTTTCCCACCACTGGTGTGAGGTTTAGGTACTAGGACTACTGGACTAGCCCAAGGGCTATCTGAGGGCTCAATCACTCCCAATTCCAACATCTTCTGGACTTCAGTCCTGATACAGTCCCTGACATGGTCAGGTTGCCTATAAATCTTGTTTTTAATAGGCAGACTGTCCCCAGTGTCCACTTCATGAGTGCACCAGGTGGTCTGACTGGGTGTCAGTGAAAACATATGCCTAAACTGATTGAGGACTTGCCTGCAATCAGTTTGTTGCTGGGTAGTGAGGCTGCCTGACAAGGCTACACCATCAACTGACCCATCGTCAGGGTTCTGTGAGAGCAGGTCAGGGAGTGGGTCACTCTCTTCCTCCTGCCCTTCATCAGTAGCCATGAGCAAGCCCATGTCTGCCCTGTCCACATATGGCTTAAGTCTGTTGACATGGAGAACCCTTTGGGGACTCCTGGGTGTTCCCAGGTCTACTAAGTAAGTGACCTCACCCTTCTGCTCAACAATAGTGTGGGGTCCACTCCATTTGTCTTGGAGAGCTGCTGGGGCCACTGGCTCCAACACCCACACCTTCTGTCCTGGCTGGTAAACAGTCAGAACAGCCTTTTGGTCATGCCAGGCCTTTTGAAGTTCCTGGCTAGCCTCAAGGTTTTTGGTTGCCTTTTTCATGTACTCAGCCATCCTGGAGCGGAGACCAAGTACATAGTCCACTATATCTTGCTTTGGGGGCTTGAGAGGTAACTCCCATCCTTCCTTCACCAAGCACAGTGGACCCCTCACAGGGTGGCCAAACAGAAGTTCAAAAGGGCTGTAACCAACCCCCTTCTGAGGCACCTCCCTATATGCGAATAAAAGGCAGGGCAAGAGTATGTCCCATCTACGCCTAAGCTTTTCTGGGAGCCCTTTAATCATGCCCTTCAAGGTTTTGTTGAATCTCTCAACTAAACCATTGCATTGTGGGTGATAGGGTGTGGTGAACTTATAAGTAACTCCACACTCCTTCCACATTGCTTTTAAGTAACCAGACATGAAGTTTGCACCCCTGTCTGATACCACCTCCTTAGGAAAGCCCACTCTTGAGAAAATTCCCAGGAGGGCCCTTGCCACCACAGGTGCTGTAGTGGTCCTAAGGGGTATAGCCTCTGGATACCTGGTGGCATGATCCACTACCACCAGTATAAATCTGTGCCCAGATGCTGTTTGGGGATCCATGGGACCAACAATGTCAATCCCTACCCTCTCAAAGGGCACCCCCACCACAGGTAGTGGTATCAGGGGGCCTTTGTAGTGCCACCTGCTTTGCCACTGGCTTGGCAGGTTACACAGGAGCGACAAAACTCCTTACTGTCTTCAGACATGTGGGGCCAGTGAAAGTGAGGGACAATTCTGTCCCAAGTCTTGTTCTGGCCCAGGTGTCCTGCTAAGGGAATATCATGGGCTAGGGTCAATAGGAAGCCCCTGAACTTCAAAGGTATTACCAACCTCCTGGTAGCACCAGGCTTGGGGTCTCTACTCTCTGAGTACAGGAGTCCATCATCCCAATACACTGTATGGGGACCACTAGCTTTCCCAGCAGCCTCAGCAGCAGCTTGCTGTCTGAGGGGTTCAAGGGAGGGGCAGCTCTGCTGCTCCTGGCTCAGATCTGCCCTAGAAGGTCCCCCTGTCCCCAAGAACTCAACCTGTTCAGGTTCAAGTTCCTCTGGGACAGTTCCTTCTTCAGGGCTGAGATCATCCCCTCAAGGGACTGATCTTCCTCCTGAGCCAAGGGGAAGGCACTGCCTTAACCCTACTACTCCTCCTCTTGGAAGGCACTTGGTCCATTCTTCCAGAATCCAAGGCCTGTTCAGTTTTAGACAGTTTAGCTTGTGACCTGGTCACAGCAAACACATCTGCAGGGATCCCCAGCATTTCTGCATGGGTCCTGAGCTCCACTTCTGCCCAAGCAGAAGTTTCTAAGTCATTGCCAAGCAAGCATTCGACTGGTAGGTTTGCACTTACCACAACCTTCTTAAGGCCAGTTACCCCTCCCCAGGAGAAGTTAACAACTGCCAGAGTATGGTCTGTTCTGACATTGCTAGCATTGGTCACTTGGTACATCTCACCAAGTATAACTTGCCCAGGTAGCACAAGGTCTTGTGTCACCATTGTGACACTTGCCCCTGTGTCCCTAAATGCCAAAGCCTCTCGTCCATTGATTAAAGGCTGTTGTCTGTACTTGCCCAGATTACTGGGACTCACAGTGGAGGTCACATCCATGCCTCCATCACAGACTAACACAGCCTGAGTCAGTTCCCTGACTAAGTCAGAGCCCAACTCAGTTCCCAGGGTGAACCCTACTAAACCCTTTGCTGGAGCACTTCCACCAACTGTACTAGGGGGAACAGGTGCCTTAGGGGCATTGGTGGGTGCTGGACTGGAGTCTTTGGACTTGGTGCAATCACTGGTCCAGTGGGTCTTTTGCTTACAGACCTTGCACCATGGTTTTCTTTGGCCTTTACCCTTGGTAGACTGGGAATCCCCACCAGAAGAAGATTTTTGGGGGCCTGATGAAGACTTTTGATCTTTACCCTTCTCCCCACCCTTGTCAGAGTTCTTAGCATCTTGCTTCTTGGTTTCCCCACCTTGGTTCTGTACCTTCTGCTTCACCCTGGTTCTGACCCATTTGTCTGCCTTCTTTCCCAATTCTTGGGGAGAGGTCAGATCAGAGTCAACCAGGTACTGATGCAACAGCTGGTTTTGACAGTTATTAAGAATCTGCTCCCTCATTATCAGATTATACAATCCTGAGAAGTCACACACCTTACTGCCCATCAACCAGCCTTCCAGAGCCTTGGCAGAACAATCCACATAGTCTACCCAGTCTTGAGTCTGTGCTTTTTGGGTGTCTCTGAACTTCAACCTGTACTGTTCAGTGGTTAGGCCAAACCCATCAATAAGAGCACTCTTCAAGACCTTGTAATTGTCAGCATCCTCCTCTCTAACAGTGAGGAGCTTGTCTCTACCTTTGTCAGCAAAGGAGAGCCACAAGATTGCTGCCCACTGCTCCTGAGGGACCTTCTGTACTTTACAGGCCCTCTCTAAAGCAGTTATCCATTTGTGGATATCATCCCCACTCTGGTAGGGAGGGACAATCTTGCTCAGGTTCCTATGGTCATAGGACCTTTCCTATCTCTAGGGATATGGCTGCCACCATGGGACTCTAGTCCCAACTTTCTTCTCTCTTTAAGGAGATCTAGGGATTCTCTATCTAAAGCCAATTGCTTCTTCCTGATCTCCAGTTGAGTTTCCTCATACTGGACCAGTCTCTTTCTTCTCTCATGAGAGGATTCCCTCCTGTGAGAAGAAACAGAGCTCCCTATTGAGGTGCCAGAGTGGTTAGACTCCTGAGAAGGAGACCTAGACTTTCTGAGCACACTCATAATCCTTCCTGGGGGACAAAGGTGTGGTTCTCCAGATCCTCATCTTCATCTTCCCCAGAAGGGATTGGGTTTTCCAGGTCAGGGTCATTGTCACCCTCCTGGTCAGTTTCAGAGGGGGCTGGGGTAGTAGTACCCCTGGCCCCTTCCTCATCTGCTGGCCCACCCTCTGCTCCTACCCCTTCAGTCTCTGAGGACTTACTAAGATCATAAGCCACCAACATCTCCTGGAGGTGTTGGGTGGTGGGACTTTGGCCTGTCCTTAATTTCCTCACGTTACACAAAGCTCTCAGTTCCAAGAATGGGAGTGTGTCATACTTGGAGGGGGAAGCTCAATGGCTTCCTGCAGGGCATCTCTAGATCCTGCTTTTAAAGACATTACTAGTGTGGTGTGGTGTATGCACTACCTACTCTAGTGTGGCCTACTAAACTCTCTTGAGTTGTAGAAAGGGTTGTGCTATCCCTTAACACACAACTCTAAGTTCAGTAGAACTTACTGATATTCTAAGCTTAAATTATATGTACCTTAGGTACCTTTAGTGGTTTTCAGTTGATCAATTCAATTGAGATTATCTGGTAAAACAATAGCAAGCTGGAATCCCACACGCTGCACACCAATGTGAGAAGTTGGCCTGGCATATGCTGTCCACTAATTATAGTGGGCACCTTGCACCAGTCCAAATCGACTCTTATGGTAGGTAGGTTAAAGACAACCTTATTGAAAGCTATCCTAGTGGTAGCTATGGAGAGCAGCCTTCAGGCTAAGTCTTGAAGGAATGTAAAGCAGCTTGTTTTACCAGTCTATAATCTCTTGAGTGACCAAATGAAAGAGCACCACACCAGGTATATATTCAAAATATATGTATTTATTACTAAACACACCCCTCTAGTCTCTTTATGAGGCTAGAGTTCGAAGTACATAGGTTATAAGATCTTAAATCACAGTAATAGCACAAATACACGTTTGGGCCCTAGGGGCGTACCAAACCATATACCAATAAAGTGGTATGCGAACCACGACTGAACTAGACACTAGGCCTAGAGCCTCTAGAAGTGCTTGGACCACAAGGAACCACCCAAGGTAGTGACACAGGGGACCCACGGGAGACGCGTGCAGTGTAAATACACAACCGCGATACGCCGTTAACTTCTATGGAGAAAGTCGGGATCGGGAAAATAGAGGAAAGGGACACTTTAAAGAGGACTAGGACAAAACCCTTTGAGATCTAGGACTTTGAAGAGTCTCTACCCACGGGAGCACCGGAGTACTCGTGTTACCTCACCCAGGGAAGCCGGGTGCATAGGTGCCTTTCGGGGTCGGGTTTCGTCGTCGTTTCTTATGGCGATCTGCTGCAAAGTGCTGCTGGCGACCAGGAGAAAAGTGTCCGGGTGGATCCAAGAGTGGATCGGAGTTCTGAAGAACCTGAAAGCAGAGGGGACAGAGTCTGGGTCACTAGCCAGTGACCAGGAGGGCGATGGACAGATGCCCACCGATGTCGAGTGCTTCAAGTTCGTTGACGGTCGTCTTGACTCTTCAGCCACGAGGTCCGGGAGGCGTTGTCGGCGACCAGGAGCAGGATTCGGGCTGCTGCTCGATGTCTGTCGAGTGCAGAGGTGTCGGCGACCAGATTGGACCCAACAGGCCTTGGCAACGGCAAGTCTCGAGTAAGATGTAGATCGTCGATGATGCAGACCAGCAAGGTCTGGGGAACTCACCCAGCAAGGGTAAGTGAGGGCAGGCCTGGAGCAACCAGACTGCCAAGTAAAGAAAAGATTGGCCTTCGGTAAGGGCTACTAGCCAACGGGCTAGCGACCGCGAAGGAGCCTCGTGACGCCGCACGTGGAGCTGGCTTACAGGACACTCGTGGAGTGGGGGCCAGTGATCTTCGGTGCAGGTGGTGCTGGAGGCTAGGGCTACTCGGAGCCCAAAGCACGACTTCTTGGGAGACCCAGAAGATGGTGCACTTGCAAGTGTGCTCGGTGTCCAGGGGTCACGGTCTCAAGTCACCCACGATAGCCACGGGCCTCAGCTTTGCTGGGGACTCAGGGTAGCCTCGGGGAAGTCTGAGAATCCACCTCTGGTGATGCGATGACTTCGGCGTCCGACGGGAGCTTCAGTAATGCGAACCGGACAGATGCTTCTTTGGTGCCTGCCAAGCAGGGGAGTCACTCCTTGACCCCAAGGGAGATTCTTCAGTCCTCTAATCGTGAGTAGAGCGTCGAAGGTCCAGGATTCTGTTTCAGAGTTTCGTCCAGGTATAATCTAAAGTCCTAAGGACTGGGTTCCTACCTTTATTCTAAAAATAGGGGATGGACTACTCTGTGGCCCCACCTATGGGTGGGTCAGGGCAGAGGGGTGGCTACACCCCTTTCCCTTTGTCCAGTTCGCGCCAAAGCAGGGGCTGCAAGCCCCTGATCCGGTTTGAACTGGGGTATGCACAGGGACACCAAATGTGCCCCCAGTGCAGGACTTCAAAGCACCTGAAAGTGCTCCCGCCCAGCCCCAATACACATTGTCCTGTCTGGGGAGGTGGTCACACCTCCCTGGGACAGGAAACCTATTGTCCAGGCCTCCCCTGCCGGAGTTTCGTCCAGCAGCAGGAGGCCAGACTCGTGTCTGTGGCAGCAGCATCCATTTTGTGATGCCAGGGCTCTGGAAAGAAGTTACCGGACTCGTCAGAGTTAACATGCCTTTCCCTCTAGAAGGGTGGAATGCTACCCCCGCCGCCAGGATTGGCGGGGGGTAGTATTCCAAGATGTTTGACACCAAACACGACATGTTTAGGTGCAGCCATTCCATAGTTAGCATTTTACCGCGAGGATATAATGCGTTTAAGAGTATATGGTCAGGCTGCACTACAAACAGCATCAGAGATGGTCTCCGAACGCTGCAGAGGGGCCCTGCTCATGCAGGGGCACCCTCTCACATAGGAACCATGCACTCTGCCTTTAGGATTGATAAGGCCTGCCTTAGGAGTGACTTATAGGTTTATATGTGTGTATGCATTTAGTGATATAGGTAACCTATACCACAGCAAGGGGTGCATGCACCACCTTACCCAGGCTGCAGTAGCAGACCTGTGGTGTCAGTTTGGATGGCCTACCAGGGGTGGCATAATATATGCTGCAGCCCCTGGCAGGCCTCTGAGGTACCTATGCCCTTGGTACATAGTATACCATATACTAGGGACTTACAAGGGCACTCCAGATCCCAATCAGAGATGTGCCTAAGGCACATGGAGACCCTTTTAAAGAGGAAACAGCTAGGCTGGGGTTCTGAATAGCAGGGCCCCAGCCAGACTAATGTCGAAAACCAGTGAAGTATCAGCAAAAAGTGGGGGTACCCCTGTGAAGCAGATCCTACTCTCCTACACCCACGAGCTAAAAGTAAAAGTACATTTTAATTATTAATTTACACACTAGAACATCAGTGTCTTTGTAGAATTGACATACCATTCCTTATTGATAATCAGTAGATAACACCTGAACATATATAAATAATATGTTTGAAGCTTAAGTTTGGTCAAATATTGATTACTTTATGGTCCAAAAAGTGAAAGTAGTAATAGATTTTACTTGCCCTTGCAACACATGCTTCCTGTGTAGACAGACACTTAGGGGCCGATTCCGATCTCTGCCGGTAGGGCTCCAAATCGGATTCGGCTTAACCGGATCCGATTCGGAGCCCTATTTCCCGACCGATTCGTACGCGCGTCCGGGCGGCGAGTACGCGATGCGAAATCGCCCGACCGACTCGTCCGGGCGTCCCCGACCGCTCCGACCGACTCGTTCCTGGGTCCTACACCGCACCGACCGACTCGTTTGGACTCGGCTCGCACCGAGCAATGGAGATGTTCCCCGGCCGGGTAAGTACGATGCGCGCTGCAAGCAGTCCGACCGAGCCGCGCACTCCGGCTCGAAAGAGCAGTCGGAGCCGTACTTTGGGGGTCCGTGTCGGACCCCCCTGTATGCGTAGCCGCATGAGTCGCACACAGGGGTGACACATGGGTCCCCCCTACACGTGCAAGTATGGCGCGACCCGCATCGACAGCGCACACGCTGTAGGGCGCCCTTGTTTGCGTCGTGCCCATTGAGTCAATGGGAGCCCGTGTGCGCGTCGTACGACTGGCTCCCATTGACTTCAATGGGAGTCCGACCGAATCGAGTCCGATAGCATACGTGCGCATCGTACTCGTTCGGTCGGACTGCTAGAGTCCGATTCGGTCGGAAATCTCTCCGGGTCCGGCTCGGTCGGAGAGATTATCGGCCCGAATCGGAATCGGCCCCTTAGCTGTCAGCTGATGAACTTTCGTTGGTGGTGCCCTTGGATCCTGCAGCTGTCAAATAGTTTGTATGACATTACAATGTGGTGAAAAACCACGCATGCCTTTACCACACATTTTTTACCAAACAATTTTTGCATTTGCCTTTACCACACATTGAAAGTCTATTAAGGTAAGTATTATTAAGGTTATATATATATTGACTAAATGCATTATTTATGATTTTATATATGCCGGATGACTCACATGTTTTCAGCTGAGAGCCAAATTGGCATAGGGCCTGTGAGGGGTAGTCGACACGCGTTGCAAGATATGTCATTTCCTTCATTATTATATTTGTTTGAGATAACATTATTTTCTCGTTATCCATCATGTATGCTGTCACATTTCTTGAATGCTGCCTATTCCGCAATGAGAAAAATCACAATATTCAAGTTCCCAGCAGTCGGGTGATATTTGTGTTTTCAGCAATGACGGCAATATGCTTTGAGGTTAATATGTTGCCCATTGGTTTGATGCTGGTGAACTCGGGGCAACATTGATAATTAATGATAGTGGAATTTTGGCCCCATGAGGAAAAGGTGGCACGCTAAGTATAATACAATTAATGCATATTTTGTGGCCTCAATATCATGTTAATGTTGAAAATAAGCAGTGTGATTGTTCACATCGTTAAATGCAGATTGTTCACAGGCGCGGAGGCAGAGTTAGGTCAATAAGGCAATGATACAGGTGATCTTTTAGCATTTCATTCTCATGTCATCAGTGATGTCATTTGAGATGTCATGAGTGATTTAATCAGTGATGTCACTGACCATGTCATGAGTGATGTAATATGTGAGGTCATTAGCAGTGCATTGCAGGGGGCGTAAGTTATAGTTAGCTCAGGTAACTATAACTACTGAACTTCACTGGTTTTGTACAAGTGAAATCTGAGACTAACTATTACTTCCCTGTTACCTTTGATTTTTAAGTGAATTTGTAAGATTTTTTAAATTTTATTTCCTAACTGTAACCTGTAACCTTTTAGAGTGAGTGTTTCACTGAGGGCATGAGTGTCTCATTGGGCATGTGAGTGAGTGTCTCAATGGGTGTGTGAGTGGGTGTTTGAGTGTCTGAGTAGGCCTGGGAGTGGCTGCATAAGTGTCTCACTGGGTCTGTCAGTGAGTACGTGAGTGTCTGAGTGGGTCTGTGAGTGAGTGCGTAAGTCTGTGAGTGGGTCTCTGAGTGGTGTATGAATGGAAAAAAAACAAGCACGAGCCTCCGCGCTTGTTTAGGAAAAAGCCCTCAGATGGGCTAGGTCCCAAGGGCATGTCCATTTATTTTTAAATTGAAAAAGGTGCGCACTTGATTCCCCCGGGGACCACCCCAAGGCTTATCTTTATATGAATGAGGGGGGCCAACATGGACCCCCCGGGTCCCCAGGACCACCACCTCCCCATGGCTTTTATTTTAGAAATTGTAAGGGGGCCACACAGAGCCCCTGGGTCCTGGGTACCACCACATCTCCAGGGACAAATACAATCATTAAAGTGGGAGGGGGTGATGTGCCCCCTCTCCCTGGCCACATACAGCCCTGGGGACCCCCCTCCCCTGGGTCCAGCCATAACTCAATGGGGAGGGGAGCCGTGCGGCCCCCCTCCCCGGTCCAATTTCGGCAACCAGGGACCCCATCCCCCAGCGCCCGGCCATGTCTCTTGGTGTTTGTTAGACCTGTCATCCCCCCAACATTTTGCCTTTGGTCTCCCCCTTTTTTAGCAGTATCCTTTTTGTTGGTCTTAGGACTCTAGGCACTTTACCACTGCTAAACAGTGCTAAAGTTCAGATGCTTCTCCCCTAAAACATGATGACATGGTATCTACCTGATAGGCATACTTAGATTTGATTTGATTTTTGGTTTTGTATAGCGCTCGAATGCCCGGAGGCGTCTTGGCGCTGCTGCTGTCTTGAACTGTGCTAAAGGGACATTGTTGCTGCTGATTACTAGCGTGTGAACATCCAGGTTTTTATTAACTTCCTGAAGGCCAGGAAGTCAGAGCATTTTCTTATGTCCACCGGTCATCCGTTCCAGAGTGTAGCTGCTTTCAGTAGAAATCTCCTACCACCCCAGGTAGCACGATTTGGAAGGGATAACAGCATTGCGTCTGAGGATCTGAGCTTTCTGCCTGGGGAATATCATGCAAATTTTGCACGAAAGTAGCTTGAACCTGAGTTGTGCAGTGCTTTAAAGGTTATGCATAAGGTCTTAAACTCTAGACGTTTTGGTATAGGTAGCCAGTGTAGATTGACCAGTGGTTGCAATGCCGACTTATGTTTGGGAATTCCAGAAAGAAGTTGCGCTGCCGCATTTTACTGTGTTTGAAGTTTTTGTTACTACTTTTTCCTGATGCCGATAAAGAGAGCATTTCCATAGTCCAACTTGGCCAGAATCAGCGAAGGGACAACTGTTTTTTGAAGATCATTTGGAATGTATGGACAGGTCTTCTTTATTAATTTTAGTGTGTAAAAAACAGAAGAAGAAAGTGCTTTTTCTTGATGGTCAAAGTGGAGTTTATCATCGAAAATAACTCCCAAGTTCCTTCCTTTCTGTACTGGCGTTGGTAAGGGTCCCATATTCTGAGGCCACCAAATTGGCGACCAAAGGGACCTATTATTTCCGAAAAGTAGAACCTCTGTTTTACCAGCGTTTAATTTTAGGCAATTCATTTTCATCCAATGATCTATTTGAGCCATACAGGAACTTCATTTATGCCCCACTTCTTCCTGTTCTTTGGAGATTGACACCACAATTCGGGTGTCATCAGCGTAGGACACTACTGAAAAGCCTAGGGACTTTATTAGTTTGACCAAGGTGGCGACATACAGGTTGAAGAGGGTGGGGCTCAATGAGGAGCCCTGCAGAACCCCACATGGCAAGCTGAATTGTTTTGACGTAAAATTGCCCAAGGTTATGCGAGAAGTTGGCCTGGTATATGCTGTTCACTAGTTAAAGTGGACAC
>CAWUFW010032670.1:0-13498 GCA_963921515.1 Calotriton arnoldi | reverse complement strand
GTGGGGTTACATGTGATTGGCTGTTGCATGTGGGATGTGGGCTTCAGAGTGACATCTGCTTGGCCAAGGCTGTGCTAATGTACATTTACGTATAGCTGCGGAGCTGCGGACTTTGACACAGACGGTATACATGTAGCCTACCAGACCGCTTGGCATCATGGGCACAGTCCATCTCAGTTCCATGTGACAGGTTTGCTGCGGTTGTTCCTCATGCACGCGTGCATGTGAGATGACATCAGGGCATGTGCTTGCGTGCATGCAGCGGCGTGCCACTTGTTGTTGCACTGTGGTGGTTACTGGACATGTCACAGTCACTGGGGTCGTGTTGTTGTTGTATGCACTTGTCGTCCATGCAAAGGTCCTGGTATGGGATTCCCGGGGCGGGGGTGGGAGGGTGCAGCACCCACAGACTCCAGGCGACCTATTCATGTCCACTGAGCGGTGTGTGTGTCCATGGGCGCTGGATCCATGTCGTGTCCTGGTTGTTCGTGCAGTTCCGTCCATGTGGGTGCGATACACAGAGCCCATGCCACTGCCTCCCACGATGCATGCGGTGTTCCTGGATGTGATGGGGAACAGTGTGCATGTCCCGGTCATATCCGATGTCATGGCGATGTCGTTGATGGTGTGGTTACAGTTGCCGGTCGTTTGGTATGGCTGTTGTGGTGGTGACTGGCCAGTCCGTGCGGAAGCTAAGCATGGGTGCGGGGTTGGACATCATAGGTCACTCGGGGAACCTGCGTTGTGGTCCAACGTATTTACAGGTTGTCAGGTATGCGATGCCGTCCAGCAGGGCTTCCATGTCATTGGTGGTGTACATGTTTGCCAGCCAATGAAGCGGATGGTGGCTGTCAAGGTGTTGTTCGTAAGTTGTCCCTTGGAGGACCATGATGGGGCATGCTGGGTGACATTCGATGTAGCTGTTATCGATGATCCGTCGTGTGGAGGCACAGTGGTCCCATTTCAGTGCGGGTGCGATGTTGGGCACATACGCCATGCCCCCATAGGCAGAGCAGGCCCTGTCGTGTGCGTCCAGAGGGAGGAGTAGTGGTAGCAGGTCCGCCTTCAGACATGCCGGGTTGGAGAGGCATATCTCGACGGGATGCTGGTAGGGACACCTCCGACAGTAGAAGACGGGCATGACGCAGCTGAACAATGTGATGCGGTAAGTCAGTCGGTAACTTACGTTCAGCAGGGACAGGAGATCGCATCCCAATGTATGGCACAGGTTGGTTTTGTACAGATTGAGCTGTTCGGCGTAGTTGGGTAGGTGTGTTGCGGTTGCCATTTCGCAGCGGTTCGTTGAGGTGGCGTGCTCCGGCTGTGTGTGCAGTCTGCAATGTGCACGCTCCGGGGTTGCTGTGAGCTCTGTGTAGTCGTAGGGAGACAGGACTTGTGTTCTGTTGGCTTGTTTGGAGGACACGGGCCCTCTTCCCACATGCTTCTCAGACAGTTCAAGGTCAGTGCTGTGTGACTCCTTCCAATTAACTTGCATGTGGCCGACATGGGGGAGTGTTTTCTTCTTTCTTCCCCGTCCGTTGTGTGCTTCTGTGATATGCGCTATCTGCCCTGTGGTCGGTCTCCTCGGCATGCCTGTGTTGGTCTATTCTTGGACAATGGCTGTATTCACCGGCTTCTGTCGTAGGGCTGTGGTTTCGGTGTTGGAATGGAAGGTCATTCAGTGCTGTCTGCTCTCCCTTGTGTGGGCGGCAGGCTGCCTTTCCGCTCTGCGTTGGGCCTTGTGTGTGAATGTTATTCTTGGGCCACCTGTTGTCGGTCCCCGTGCTCTTTGGTGTTCCGTTTTATATGTCTTGTTCATATGTGCAGTGTGGTATGGGTTTTTCAGTGTGGTACTGGCGTTCCTCTTCCTGAAGGGGCCCTGCTTCTCCTAGTTGGTGTTGCCGCCGCTGTGTGCTACGCCATGTTTGTTACACTGGGGTGTGTCCTGCTGTTGCGTGACTTCACTGACATGTGTGCGTCGGTTGTGTGGCGTTGGGTGTTGTCCGTGAATTGGGCGTTGGGGACATGTCTGTGGCAGGCCTGTCACGTGTCATGTGCGTTCGGGGTGGGGCTGATGTGTGTGCTGCTTGGTTGTGTCCCTGTGTCTGTGTGCGACGCATGCATGGCGCTGCGGTTGGCCTCTGCGTTGTGCGCATGTGTGGCGGCGTCATCGCCGCTTTGGGGCCGTGACGGGGTGGTTGGTTCCTGGTCCCAGGTGGTGTGTACACATGTGTTCCGCGATGTTACGATTTGGCCTGTGTGTCATATGTGGATGCAATGGTGGATGTGTAGTGTACACGCGCTGGTGGGGGGTTGTCCGCTTTTTCCGCCCTTGCACTGTGTGCGCTGTTTGCGTGCACTTGTTGTGTGTGTGCCTACCTGCGTCTCCGCGGTACGTTGCGTCCTTGGTGGTGCATCAGCAGAAGCATGGGAAGGGCCTGCAGTGCTGGATTCATGCTCGGGGTGCCGCTTCTTCGTTGTCCGTGCTCTGCGTCCGTGTTACCGCCTCTCTTTCACGTGCGGTGTCTCTTAGCCGTGGGAGCCGTTTGTTTGCGGCATCGTAATTTATGCGCCGGGCGGGACGTGTTTCGTCGGACGGTGTGTGTCAGTTGTGCTGCGCCGCTACGTGAACGGGCGCACTTTGATGGCGGACGGTGTTGCTGGCTTGCCGGCGGTGTTTGGCCTGCTTTTCGCATCGTAATTGGGCGGGCGTGTGGACTGCTGCGTGCCGGCGGTAACTGGTGCTTTTTGCATCCGCCAGCACGGCGGTTGTGCTTCCGCCCGCCATCGTAATGGGCCCCTAAGTTCTTCGAACAAACCCGTTTCGGCGTTAGCCTTTGTCAATGTCGACCTATATATATATATAATAAAATATTAAATATCAAATATTAAATATGTTAAATATTACATTTAATATAAAAAATAATGTAGATTTACTATAAATTTTAAAATATATAATAAATAAACTTCATTAAAAAAGTTAAACACACATAATAATTCATATATATTTACTTTAAAACAATTAATAAACTATTAGTTTTAATTTATTTTATAATTTTAAAATTATATAACATTTACAAATATATATATATATATATATACAACAGGATGTGGGAGCACACCGCTGACCTCTCAGGCAAGGTTCGCCCCTGGCATTCTGGGAAATGCAGTCTCTTGTAGCTAGCTCCGATATTTTCGAGTGTTTCGCCAAGGTTGGCGCAGATAGTGCTGATCTCTAGACACGTGTTTCTGGTTTATTAACCGTCATCAGTAGAGAATACAGTCTTGTATTTTGGGGTTTGCTGAGTAGGCTGCCAAACATTATATCAGGTCCAGTACCTCTCACTGGCGCGCAGGTGCTTCATCCACGAGCTCGTATATATACATATATTCCAAAACAAGTCTCCAAGCTCAACGAGCCCCCAACCCTACAGGGCGGCCTCTTTAAATGATGGGCATGGAGCAGCCCATCAATCGTAGTCAAGACAGGAGAAACACAGAGGCCTGTTTCTGGAAGCAAAGGATTTATTTCAGAGGTTAAGCAGCACACTTTTCCACGTTCCTTACGCGTTTCGGCAACAGCCTTGGTCACAGGTGAAAAAAAGGCAAAGTGCAAAGTACATCGTGTCTGCCTTTTTATATTGAAAGTCACATGACCAATATTAAAAAATACAAGTCCCATAATGCATTGTACTGCTACGATGTTACATGGAATCTCAATAGATCCTCTTACTCCTTGTTGTTAACAGATATAATCTTAGTACCTGCATTAAAGTTGTGACAAATGTTCTCGTAGTCATGCGCTCTTTAATCTGCTGAATATTGCTCACATTTAACGATCTCCTCCGAAAAACTGCTCGTTTTTCCAGAATGGTCAGAAAAGGATGTTATCCCCTCCGACTCCCTTCCTACAGCAGTCACCTCATTTCGCTTACTAGCATCTCCACACTGGGCGGGTGACTACGAGTGGGTCATGCTCCTTATTCAAATTCCAAAACAAGTCTCCAAGCTCAGCGAGCCCCCAACCCTACAGGGCGGCCTCTTTAAACAATGGGCATGGAGCAGCCCATCAATCGTCGTCAAGACAGGAGAAACACAGAGGCCCGTTTCTGGAAGCAGAGCATTTATTTCAGAGGTTAAGCAGCACACTTTTCCACGTTCCTTAAGCGTTTCGGCAACAGCCTTGGTCACAGGTGAGAAAAAGGCAAAGTGCAAAGTGCATCGTGTCTGCCTTTTTATATTGAAAGTCACATGACCAATATTAAAGGCAAGCTGACAACGGAAGCCTGCTGGCAGGCAAGCCATTGAGTGCATCCTGAAAGCTCAAGGGCGTTTGTTTAAAAAATAATTTGTCACGGTTGCCTTTACCGTGCAGGATTGCACCATCTTTTAACTTTAAAGAGGCTGTGGAGGGAAACTGATTCCAATCCAGTATACAGCACGGCAAGCCTAAATGAAGATTGTCTTACCTTCACGACACCGGATCCTACGAAGGAATTTAATTGATGTCTCAATCATTTTACGCATAGAAACCTACGAAGGAAATAATGTTGCTCAATGGACTGCCTACATGTCCCAGCATGCCGCCTTAATTAAAAATCCAAATGAACTTGGCCCACAGGGGGTCGTGAACCAATGAAAGGCATGTATATAAAGGAGCCTGATTCTATGCACAAATGACAGTGGGCCTCTGAAGAAGTGGCGCTCCAAGCCACGAAACGCGTCAGGCCATATCTAATTTACCGGAAGGTGGAGAAAAGCTGACAACGGAAGCCTGCTGGCAGGCAAGCCGTTGAGTGCATCCTGAAAGCTCAAGGGCGTTTGTTTAAAACAAATTTCGTCACTGTTGCCTTTACCGTGCAGGATTGCACCATCTTTTAACTTTAAAGAGGCTGTGGAGGGAAACTGATTCCAATCCAGTATACAGCACGGCAAGCCTAAATGAAGATTGTCTTACCTTCACGACACCGGATCCTACGAAGGAATTTAATTGATGGCTCAATCGTTTTACGCATAGAAACCTACCAAGGAAATAATGTTGCTCAAAGGACTGCCTACATATCCCAGCATGCCGCCTTAATTAAAAATACAAATGAACTTGGCCCAATGGGGGCCATGAACCAATGAAAGGCATGTATATAAAGGAGCCTGATTCTATGCGCAAATGACAGTGGGCCTCTGAAGAAGTGGCGCTCCAAGCCACGAAATGCGTCAGGCCGTATCTAATTTACCGGAAGGTGGAGGCAAGCTGACAATGGAAGCCTGCTGGCAGGCAAGCCGTTGAGTGCATCCTGAAAGCTCAAGGGTGTTCGTTTAAAAAAAAATTCGTCACGGTTGCCTTTACCGTGCAGGATTGTACCATCTTTTAACTTTAAAGAGGCTGTGGAGGGAAACTGATTCCAATCCAGCATACAGCATGGCAAGCCTAAATGAAGATTGTCTTATCTTCACGACACCGGATCCTACGAAGGAATTTAATTGATGTCTCAATCGTTTTACGCATAGAAACCTACCAAGGAAATAATGTTGCTCAAAGGACTGCCTACATGTCCCAGCATGCCGCCTTAATTAAAAATACAAATGATCTTGGCCCACTGGGGGCCGTGAACCAATGAAAGGCATGTATATAAAGGAGCCTGATTCTATGCGCAAATGACAGTGGGCCTCTAAAGAAGTGGCGCGCCAAGCCACGAAACGCATCAGGCCGTATCTAATTTACCGGAAGGTGGAGGCAAGCTGACAACGGAAGCCTGCTGGCAGGCAAGCCGTTGAGTGCATCCTGAAAGCTCAAGGGCTTTTGTTTAAAAAAATATTCGGCACGGTTGCCTTTACAGTGCAGGATTGCACCATCTTTTAACTTTAAAGAGGCTGTGGAGGGAAACTGATTCCAATCCAGTATACAGCACGGCAAGCCTAAATGAAGATTGTCTTACCTTCACGACACCGGATCCTACGAAGGAATTTAATTGATGTCTCAATCGTTTTACGCATAGAAACCTATGAAGGAAATAATGTTGCTCAAAGGACTGCCTACATGTCCCAGCATGCCGCCTTAATTAAAAATACAAATGAACTTGGCCCACTGGGGGCCGTGAACCAATGAAAGGCATGTATATAAAGGAGCCTGATTCTATGCGCAAATTACAGTGGGCCTCTGAAGAAGTGGCGCTCCAAGCCACGAAACGCGTCAGGCCGTATCTAATTTAGCGGAAGGTGGAGGCAAGCTGACAACGGAAGCGTGCTGGCAGGCAGGCCGTTGAGTGCATCCTGAAAGCTCAAGGGCGTTTGTTTAAAAAAAAATCGTCCTGGTTGCCTTTACAGTGCAGGATTGCACCATCTTTTTTATTTTTTTTATTTTTTATTTTATTTTTGCATTTTCAAAGAGAAAAACATGAGCATACACATGTATTAGCAGTTGTTGGGTACACACAATACAGGCATCATTGCAGCACAATACAAGGATTTGAAACCAGTTGACATGTGAGATAGGCATTAATATTACATCGGAAGAATTTAAAGCGGGAATGAGCAATGTAGAATAAGTCAGCTTGTGTCATAGCCATCAGATATCAGGTACAGTTAGCAAATAAGAAGTAAAAGGGCTCCATATATCACGGGGTTTCGAGGTTCTAGGCAACTCTTCAGCATAGCAGGTGAATTGATCCCGGCAATATACCATGTCTTGCAGCCAACGCTTAATAGTCGGAGCAGGTCTACCTCCCCAGCATATGGAAACTCTGCGTTTGGCAAGTAAGAGCGCTATCGCCACCAATCTCCTAATAGAGGCCTTAACAACGGTAACATTTCCCAGCAAACACAGTTGAGGAGTACATGTTATGGGTGTCCCCACCATTAATTGCAAAGTATGTGTGACCTGCTCCCAGAACAAATACACTTTCAGGCATGTCCACGCCAAATGGCAAAAGTCAGCATCCGGGGCGCCACATCTCTTACAGTTAGCAACCTCGCTTAAACCATATTTATGCAACTGAGCAGGGGTATAGTATATTTGATGTAAATATTTAAAATGTATCAATCGTAAATTGCCATTTGCTGTGAGTCGCCCTGTCAGTCTACAGCATGCACTCCAGTCGTCATCAGAGAGCGGTTCAGAAAGAATTGCATTCCATTTTTCTAGCGAGCTCCTTCCCGCATCAACCCCCTCCTTCTGTGAGGCCCGATATAAGCGTGTAACTAGTTTAGCACGTGTCGGGTGGTGTAGAGGAGCTGCAGAGCTTCCAGAGTTGGGGGTTCAGCCGGAAACTGAGGATACAGCGCCCGTGTAGCCGATCGTAATCTTGTGTACACAAATGTTTGCATTGCAGCATTCTTCCCATCTCCTAGAAGAGTGGCGGCTTCCACAAACTGACCCTGAGGAAATGCATCCCCCATGATAGACAATTCCATTTCATGGAGAGTTTTCAGTGCACTAGTTTCCCCCGTCACCGAAATCGCAGCATGATGTAGGAGTGGCATATTTGGTGCATAAAGCGGTAATTTACTCGCACGCTTTCCCAACGCCTGCCATGCCCTGGCGGTGTTTTGCACCGTATCTATTTCCCCCTTGTCAAAAACTGTATGTTGGTTAACTATCATGGCTTTAAGTGGTATCAGGTGTACTGCACCTGCCTCGACCGCTACATGTGGTATATAAGCTGGCGTCTGTTGCCAGTAGTAGGCATAGTGCGCCTGCGTGCAGAGATAATACAACTGGAAGTCTGGCGCAGTGAAACTGCCCATCTCATAGGGGAGAGTTAAGATTTCCCATTTAACCCGCGGTTTTTTCCCACCCCATGCAAGCGAGACTAATAGGGAGTGAAGTGTGTCGAAGAAGTGACGTGTCAAGTGCACAGGTACGTTCAAAAATAAATATAGAAAGCGAGGAGGAACCACCATCTTCATCAATGCTATCCTGTCAGCAAAGGACAGCGGTAGTGCTATCCAATGATTCACTTGTTCTTCAAGGTGTGTGACCGCTTTGCCAAAATTGTTTTGAACAACCACCTGCGGGTCCCTGGGAATCCAGATCCCCAAATACTTCACCGGGTCAGTGCTCCATTCCAATGGGTAATCTAGTTCCATCTGTGGTGTGCAATCTGTGAGGGGCAATATAATTGACTTAGCCCAGTTTATCCCAAGGCCAGAGTACCATTCAAACCGTATGTATCCCCGAATAAGTTGTGCTAAATGTGTTGCCGGTTCACGCACATATAACACCATGTCGTCTGCGTACATGGATACTGCCAGGGGCCGCTGGTGAAAACGCAGCGCAGCCTGAGCATAGCGCTGTCGCAGAATACAGGCCAATGGCTCCAACACTAGAGCAAACAGCAAGGGCGATAGCGGGCATCCCTGCCGTGTGCTCCGCTGTATCTGGAAGAGATCCGACATGTGGCCATTAATTCTTACTCGTGCCACAGGATCTGTATACAACAATTTAATTCAATTTGTAAAAATGAAAGGCACCCCCATGCGATGTAAGATTGTGAACATGTATTCCCAGGATATAGAATCAAATGCCTTGGCGGCATCTAACAGTACCGCCACCGCTGGCAAGGAGGGCTCCAGTACGTGTAATACGGCAAACAACGTACGCAAATTGTGCGACGTAGCTCTAGTTGGGACAAATTCTGACTGATCAGGAAGAACCATAACCGGTAGAAGCAGTCGCAGCCTATTGGCTAACACCTTAGCCAGGATTTTTACATCAGTATTTATCAATGACAGGGGTTTGTATGAATCACATCTGTCTGGCGCCTTGTCAGGCTTTAGTAGGGAGACAACCAAAGCTTCTCGCAGGGTAGGAGGGAGACTCTTGGTGTCATATGCTTCCATGTACATTTCGAGAAGAATGGGGGCCAAAATGTCTATGTATTCTTTATAAAACTCGGCCGGTAGGCCGTCAGTGCCCGCTGCCTTTCCATTTGGAAGTGCAATTATGGCCTCGCAAGCTTCTTCTAATGTTAGCGGGTGCATTAAAAATTCTTGTTGATTACGCGAGAGCCACACCAGTGCTATGTCATCTAGATATTGCGCTATGTCTGTATCTTTCGCCGTCTGCCGATTTTCATACATGGACTGATAATAATTTGCGAACGTGTGGAGTAAACTGGGTGTATCATAATGTGTAGTGTCGCCTTTTGTGATAGCCTTGACTACATAGTTCCGTCCTCGCGAGTCTGCTATCCTGCTAGCCAACGTTTTACCAGGCCTGCCTCCTTCGCCGTAGTATCTAGCTATGTGTCTGCGCGACATATGGCGTATTTCTTGATCGGCTACCTCGTTATATTCGGTGATCTTTGTTTTAATACTTGCTAATGTAGCAGGATCTGCAGTGGTTCTATATTCGCGTTCTAGACCACCTAGTTCCCGCTCCAACCGGCTCATGGTGCCACACAGGGATTTCAAGACTCCAGCCTGTAGTCCTATACATGCTCCCCGTATGGTCACCTTGAACGCCTCCCAAAGTGTCCCCACACAGGAGACTGACCCGGTATTATGTGAGAAATAATCTGAGATAGCTTCGCGAATACCTTCGCAGAAAACTTGGTCGAGCAAGGAAGAGGATGGGAGCCGCCACTGGAACTGTGGAGGATTATGCGTCGGTAGAGACATAGTGAGAAGGACCGGGGAGTGATCGGACAAGGTTCTAGGTAGGTGTCGGACATTGACAGTCCAGGTAGCCACATCACTGGTGACCAGCCAGTAGTCAACGCGAGACCAGGACTGGTGGACATAGGAATGATACGTGCCCTCTCGTGTAGTGGGATATCGTAGGCGCCAAATATCTGTCAGGCCTAGATTGAGCATACTGTTTAGCACTGATGGCGCTGCTTTTTTCAGCGTGTACTCCGCTGCTGACCAACGATCAATTTCAGATGATAACACAACATTGAAGTCCCCCCCACATATAATGGTAGATGGAGGTAGTTTATATATTTTGCCCCATAATGCCTCATAAAATGCAGGGTCGTAAGTGTTGGGTCCATAGACGTTTACTATAAGCACTTTTGTACCGCAAAGCATACCCTGAACCAATATGTAACGCCCCAACACGTCCTCTTTGACATGTATGGGATCGAATGGGATGCCTTTTTTAATCAATATCATGACACCCCTCGAGTAAGAGGAGTAGGAAGCAGCCAGGCGTACCCCTGCCCATCTGGATGCCACTGTCGAGATAGTGTGTTTAGTAAGATGGGTTTCTTGTAAGAGAGCAATTTGGACGTTGTGACGGTCTAGATAGGACCTGCCTAACCTTTTTAGGGTGATTGAGGCCTCGGACATTCCAGGTTAACCACGAAATCCCTTTAGATTTAGCATCCGCCATTCCCCGTAGAGTACAATGTGACAAAATGCCATCTCACAGAGCGTGTCGCAATACGTGCCCATATCTGTCGATGTCGTGTGCCCCATGCAGTGTTAAAAACATATAATTCCCCAACAGCCCATCCCTCCCACTCCAGCAACAGAACTGTGCTGAGAATCCCTCCCCAGAGAACAAAACAACATCCAGGCAACGGCATGCCGAAATTCAGGACGCCCTTCTCTTCGGGAGTCCTAATGTAATAGTAAACTGTGGTGGGGTACTCCCTATCAGGGGGTCACCAGTAGCCGTATGCCCCCTGTGTGGTATCAGGGGGAGTTGGGGTAGGTATTGATAAACATCACACCCACAGGTCTATAAACAATAAGAAAGTCCAGATAGAAACATAGGCCACACCCAACAATGTGTACACAATTCCAGTAAGAGCTGGCAGCCCTTCAGATCTCATCGTCTATGTATAGAAAACATTACATTGTGCATTAGGATGTAGCTATTATAGCATAGTAATCAGAACCGCACAGAACAGACAACGCTACATTAGTGATAAGTCTCTGTGCATCAGCAACCTGCATTCTACCCCAATGCGCCTCACATTAATAATCTCACGTGCTCAGTCCTCAGCATCAGCATCGGCTCCCGCGGATCGTGTCGATTCTTGCCGTTCAATCTGGCGCACATATTGTAGGGCTTCTTTGGGCGATGTGAAGATTCGGGCTTTATCTGCGTGTTGTATGCGCAACCGTGCAGGGTATAACATAGCATATGGAATCTTGAGTGTTTGCAGTTTCTTTTTTACAGCATGGAATTCACGACGCGCCTGCTGCACAGCCACCGTGAAGTCAGGGAATAGTTCCACTTTCATCCCTTGGTAGTTGGTAGTCCCTTTTTCCCTGGCTAGGTGCAGGGCTGTATCTCGATCCCGATAGTTCAAGAGCCGAGCTATGATGGGGCGCTGAGGAGCCCCCGCCACAGGCTTGGGAGCCAACGAGCGGTGGGCTCTTTCCACAATTAATACATTTGAGAAATGTTCGGCTCCCAGCATATCTTAACAAGGTCTCGATGTATGACTCCATGGGGCCCGTGTTGGTTGATTCCGGAATCCCCGTAATGCGCACGTTGTTCCTGCGAGAACAGGCTTCAAGGTCCTCGTTCCGAGCTTGGATCACCGCCAGGAGCTTTTCCATATTGGAGCACGAGGCACTAAAGTCCTCCACCTGATCTTCAGTCGTCGTGATGCGCTGCTCCGCCTCCGTTATCCGCGATCCATGCTTATCAAGCTTCGTTGCCATACCCTCCATGCACAAGTTGAGGTGATCTATCTTAGCGTCGATGGACTGCAGACTCTGTTGCATTGTGAGCTTCATGCACTCCAGTCTGTTGCTGGCGCCTGCCTCCAACTCTAGTTCAGTGTCTGATGTAGCAGGAACCTGGGACTTCGTCATCCTCCGGGTCTCAAAGTTTAATTTCGCCTGTTGCTTGTCCGTCCAGCCCATGATGCGACCTCCCCTGTGGGGCTGCTTTCGTGGCGTCACCGTGAGGCCAGTAAGAGGGCTATGTTCTCCGCTCAGTGTATCGTGCTGATAAGGATCACGTGTTACAGATAGTGCTGCGGCACCGCGCTGTGTGTAGTCCTTCGCAGATGGGGCTCCCCACCGCACAGGCGGTCGTCGTTATAAGAGCGCAGCGTGGGTCCCAGCCGTGGCAATAGAGCAATCCGCACCGTCCGGCAGTCCCAGTACCACGCTGCCCGTGTCAGTGTATGGTCACTAGTGGTGCGCGGTCCCAGACTGTCCAGGCAATGCTCGCACTGCGAGTGATGCAAGGGGACAGGTCGCGCCCAAACGTTAGCACCCCAGGCAGACACTGTGACCGCACCTCCACGCCAGTCGCCCAAAGCGAGATAGGCCACAAAGAACAAGATCTCGAACACAGCCGCAGGTTACTGAGCGGTATTTTGACTCGCGACACATAAACCAGGCTTCCTGGGGCTCAAAGGTGCCCACATATTGTCCTGCCGTCTCTCCTGTAGAATTAAGGGAAGGAGTTCCCTCCACAACGGCAGCAACAGTGGCCGAGCCACTCTCTCACGCCACGGCACACCACAGATGACAAGCCTTTCTTGCAGCAAGCTACTGAGGCACGAGAGCAGCGATAGCAGCGGGCCGCCTTTCTGCAGAATTTCAGTGTGTAACAACGGCGGGTAGCAGGCTGCCGGTTAACCTCTACACCGCAGCAGCGTGATCCGGGCAGCAGCACAGACGGGGGTGTGGGCCGCACAGCTGCGCTCCGTACCTGGCGGTTGCCTGGCAGAATGTCCCAGGCCCCTCCGGCCGCCAACAGCACCATGGAGCTCCGCCAGGAAGCACTCTGCAACGGTAGCGGCACAGGCAGGAGCGGGCGCAGTCCCGTAGTACTCCACCACGCAGCAGGCCCCGGTCGGTCCGGACTATCATGCGCTGCCGGTAGGTACACGGGGAGTGTGGGGAGCAGAATGAAGCAATTAAATCCTACCGCCAGTCCTAGCAGGATGGTTCAGCTGCAGCCCTCTGTGTCGCGGTACTTCAAAGGACGAGGGCGGCAGGGCGGCAGCGGCCGTAGAAGCGGTGGTCAGCGCCTGGATCACCCCGAAGCTGCCATTTTGTCCGGGGAGAACTTCTGCAGCTAGCAGCGATGTGAAGCACAGAGCAGCGACAGCAAGACAAACAAAGTGCTCATGGTACGATGAGGCACCAGATTTCGTAAGTGTTGCCTGTGGATGGTGTCGTTTCTGTAGGATAATGTGCGGATTGTTCCCTCGACCAGCAGAGCAGCACTAAGGTGCGGCCATTTTGCTCTGGGCTCTCTAGCGCCCCCTCGATTGCACCATCTTTTAACTTTAAAGAGGCTGTGGAGGGAAACTGATTCCAATCCAGTATACAGCACTGCAAGCCTAAATGAAGATTGTCTTACCTTCACGACACCGGATCCTACGAAGGAACTTAATTGATGTCTCAATCGTTTTACGCATAGAAACCTACGAAGGAAATAATGTTGCTCAAAGGACTGCCTACATGTCCCAGCATGCCGCCTTAATTAAAAATACAGATGAACTTGGCCCACTGGGGGCCGTGAACCAATGAAAGTTCAAGAAACAACAGGGGAACCCTACTCACTAAGGAACCAGGGTAATAG